>JAJJMB010001820.1:1824452-1955229 GCA_023531105.1 Papaver atlanticum
CGCAAAGAATGCTAAGAATATTATGTAACCGAACTTTACCCTTTAACTGAACTTTGCATACATATAGACTTCAGTTGGTTCGCAAAGAATGCTAATTAAGAATATTATGTAACCGAACTTTACCCTTTAACCGAACTTTGCATACATATATACTTCGGTTGGTTCGCAAAGAATGCTAAGAATATTATGTAACCGAACTTTGCATACATATAGACTTCGGTTGGTTCGCAAAGAATGCTAAGAATATTATGTAACCCAACTTTACCCTTTAACCGAACTTTGCATACATATAGACTTCGGTTGGTTCGAAAAAATGCTAAGAATATTATGTAACCGACCTTTACCAATCTTACAAAAAAAAAATTTGTTGAAACTTTATAACCGAAATTTTCTATTTTTCCCACTATGTTGAGTTTGGATTTAACCGAACTTTACATATGGACTTCGGTTTGTTCGCATTTTTTTTTTTAAGATTTTCGTAACCGAACTCTTCCCTAATTGCATATATGTTGATTTCGGTTTGTTCGCAAAAAAAACCTGACTAATCGAACTCTTCCCTAATTCCATATATGTTGAGTTCGGTTTGTTCGCAAAAAAAACTTACAAACCTAACTCTACCCTAATTGCATATATGTAGAGTTCGGTTTGTTCGCAAAAAACCATACTAACCGAACTCTTCCCTAATAGTGACTAATGTTGAGTTCGGTTTGTTCGCAAAAAAACTTTAGTAATCGAACTATACTCTGGAACACAAAATTAGAGTTGGCCTATTTTTCGTGAACTTTTGCTACTAACCAAACCTTACGATGAGAACCCTTATGTTGCATCTGATTTAGTCAATCATTTATCGGTTAAGCTAATATCTTTTGTTTTCTTGATTAGTGGCAAAGGTAAAAAATCCAACCAACCTTTAGTGGAAGATATGAGAACTCCCACGCCTCGGGGCAGAGTACACTTAGGTGTCAATAAACGTGGAACCAAAAATGCTAAGTTTGGAGGTGGGTCATTACCGGGTGTTGTCATCCAAGATGATGTCAATAGAGATAATGTTGACAATGTAATCCAACAAGTTAATCAAGAGATTGTGGAAGAGATGGGTAATCAAGAACATAATCAAGGTGGAGTAGAGGAACCAGCTAAAGAAGAAGAAGTAGATGAGGATGAATAGAATGACAATGATGACAGTGAAGAAGATGAGGAAGATGAAGATAAGGATGTAGATAATGAAGATGACGAATCAGAGGAGGACTCGGATGAAGAGGAAGAGGAACAAGGAGAAATAGTTCAAAAAAACCCTAAAAAGACGCCTAAAAAGCCTTGTGCTAGATATGCATACATTCCTGATGACAATTTGTGTTTGCCGCCAAAGAACCCAACTTATGATACTCCAAGAGATGGAGGGGAGGTATTGTTTGGCTACAAAAACTCATGGGCTGCCAAGATCTTTGCGACAAAGGTATTGAATCTTAACCATCAAGATTTTTCAATCATTTTATTATATATTATATTTTGACATATATTTCTTACAAACTATTAGTATATAATATATGATGTTGTTTTTGTAGGATCATAATAATGCGGTTCGTGTTTGGGTAGTTTATTGCGGATTTGGTAGTTTGTTTTCTTATGCTTGGGTGTTTGGAACAATTAGTAATGGTATTGCGGATTAATTTTTGTGTTTGATAATTTGGTTTTTAATGTGTGTTTTAAAAGATAAGTTCGGGTATTAGGCTAATTTATCGATCTAACCGAACTTCATTACACAATTTTTTTTGAGATACAATAAGGTAGTTCGGTTACCTGGTAAAAAATAACAGGTAACCGAACTCAACAAACAAAAAAATACAGAAGTTACAATGTGATATTCGGTCACCTGGTAAAAAATGATAGGTAACCGAACTTAACACTTGACAATTATCTTTGAATTCGTCTTATTAGTTCGGTTACCTGCACAAATATGACAGGTAACCGAACTTAATGCTTCCAAAACCAGTCCTAATGTACTAAGAGTGTTACATGCAAAAATATATACGAACTAAACTACCTCACTTTCCATATCAAACCTCTTAAATATGGCAGTGCGACGTCCGAAGTTTACTCTCTATGAAAATCATTCTCTTTGCAGGAATTATGTAGTGTACTCAATATGAAGATCATTCTCTATTAGAGGTGAAGAACCACGAATGAATGGCATAATGAGTCAGAGTTATTGGGGAAAGATTCATGAGAAATTCTGCTCCGAAACCGGAAACCCCCATAACCGTGATCGTGCAGCCTTGTTTATTCGATTTGCGAAGATAAAAGATAAGATCAAAGAATTTATTGGTTTAATTCGAATTGTGAAGCGGTATAGACTTAAAGGTGAAACATTCGAGGAAACCGTAGAAAGATCTCAAAATGAATGGCGAAGATGGAAAAGAAAGAATTTCAAATATGAAGCTCATTTCTCTGTTCTTAGGAAGTTCTTTTTTTTTTTTTTTCCGTTTTGGATATTAAGTACGTTGTGCTATCAATATTTATATTGAGTGTTAGTAAGTTTAAAATTTAGCTTTAGTATCACCCTCAACCTTTGTTTTTTATGTTGGTGTTGCATTTTAATTAATTTTCAATTACAGTTGTTTGGTTTTTATTGTTTTTCAATTTTAACAAAATTATAGAATTTTAGTGACCCAAAACTAGTGTAATTGCCCCATCCAGCTAAAAGTTCGGTTGTTTGTCCAAGTTATATATCACACCGAACAACCAGTTCGGTTCGTTCGCAAAACTATAGTCTTACCGAACTGCGGGTTTGGTTAGTTCGCTAAATACAATGATAGTTCATCGTATGGTTCGGTTACCTGAGAAATTGTAGCAGGCAACCGAATTTTGTAGTTCGGTTGCTACATAAACTTCTTCTCTTAACCGAATATATCACTGTAAACCTTAAAAAAATAAAAGCAAATTATACAACTACACTATAATACACCCAAAAATAAGACCAAATTTCAAAAAGCATAATATTTAATTCATTATATGATGTTCAAAGCATACATAGTTTAATTAATGGTACATTTAATCATCCTCAAGGACAATTTAACCTTCGTGTATAATTTCTTCCAAATCCTTCAAAGCTTTCCACATCTCCATGTTATGCTCATACATAATAGACCAACCTAACATTGTGTCGGGGTTAAATCCATGCTAATAAGAGTTTCCGGATATCGGAGGCAATGGACAATTGTCTTCTAACCGGAGGCCTATAAAATGGTTGTTCTTAATCAACACAATCACCAATCTCCTACGTTTCTGTTGCTCGACACATATGGTTGTTTTCGGAGTGTATGTGAAACTAGCACCTTTTGAGAAATAGTGAACCACGCAATTGAATGCGTCGGCGATTAAGTGCCCACGTATCGGCATGCCCATCCAATGATCCCTTGTGATTGGATTGCCCCCATGGAGACGGCTTTGATACCTAACAAACTGCACATTGAGACTAGCATCCCCATTGCACAACATTGTCTTGTAAAATTCCGGGTTCTCCTTTAGCTTCATCAACAACCTTTGCCGGACATAAGTGATTGGACAATTATTATATAGCTTGGCACCTTGAGTGAAAGGACATAGTTGTTGTACGACAACGTGGAAATTGCAATTACCATCCGGAGGGACGTCGTCGGTGGATATGACGTACTTTCTAATGTAAGGTGGTATCTCTTCCAAGTAGCTTTTATTAATAAGAGGTGGTGTATCATCAATTGGTCGACTCCTTTCTTGGATGCGGCACATTGGAGCCTTAAGCTTAACGTCTTGTTGAGTTGGTTGGCTAGGTTCCGATGGAGTAGGTTGGGTTGGTGGCGAGTGTAACATCGGTCCTTTTTTCTTCATATCCCGTTCACTTGTTTCGCCCTTTTCCATAATACTCCTATCCCTTTTCTTAAAATCTTCTTGGTACTTCGCCGCGGTATGCTCATGCGCCGAAGGATCTCTAGTAAAAGCGTTCATTTCACTTTGCCTCTTAGCCAACACCTTTGCATATTCTCTTACTTGTTTTTTTGTTTCTTTGGTGCTTGGCCTACCTTTTCCCTTTCCTTTTTTTCGGTTCTTAGAAATTCTCCGAAGTGTGCGGATAAACGATTGGCCGCATGTCATCCCAAAAGATTTTCCTTTCGAGTTTGTTCATGTTCCGGTACATCTCGATAACGATTCGTCCTATTTCATTATCACCAAACTCTTCTCCGACATCACCCTTTGGAGGAGGGACAAAACTTAATTGTTTCCAATATGGATCTATATCGCTTAAAGGGATTATGCCATGTTCATAGTTAACTATCATATGGCGACAAGGGAGTCCCATAGACTTCATCATGTTGTAAACACACAACTAGTCCGACTTGGTTCCCCATATGTCAATCAAATTCACCTCTACCATTAACCTCTTAATGCAAGCATGTGAAACATTATAATTGAATCCCTTGAACAACCGAAGGTCCTCCAATTTCTTGATGTTACTATATTTTTGTACAATCTTTTTGTACTTCATAATGCGTCTTTTTTGAAACTTCTCTTTAATTCTATCAATCTCGCGGTTGAAGTAATTCTCCATTGCGTTAAACACAATCACAAAATTATCGACACATCCAAAAAGATTTTTATTCAACCGGTGGTGAGCCGATTCTACCAAACTTTTCGCTTGATTCCCAAAGTGTTTATGGTGGTTGGTAAATGCATAAACGAAGCGCTCTTTGTGCGGTTCTAACCATTGCTAAACCACATACGTTACAATATCCTCGGGATATTTTGGGCTAGACCAATGTTCGATAAATGCGGCAAGATTTAGATTATACTCTTCTTCGGTGAGAGACCAAGTCAATGACTCCCATTCACCGGAGAAAGAAACCCATTTAGCGTGATTTATAATATATTGTTTATCGAATTCCTCTTTTGCATCCGCTTATTCATCTTTCGGTAGCTTACTAATCTCTTCAAATGCTTTACTCTTTGGTGGACAAATTTGAGACTTGCACATATTCATCACATTACACCATATGTGGAACGTACAAAGCGTATTATGTGCTAATTGGAAGACTCTCTTTGTTGCATTCATTAATGCTAATTCATTGTCCGTCACTATAATCCTGTGGATATCATCATATCGGTAGATGGCCTTCAATTTTTTTAGCGCCCAAGTGTAACTTGGTTCTTGCTCATCCTTTAGAAAACAAAAAGCAACGGTAAACGGAGACTTCGTCGACGTACGACCAACAATGTTCAACAATGGTATCTCGTATTTGTTAGTCTTGTAAGTGCAATCCATTATAAGAACTTCATGGAAGCATTGAGCCAATTGAACACTCTTCGGATGCGCAATGAAGAGATGCGTTATTTCTTCTTCCGGACCTTCCTTCTTTTGAACCGCGTAGCCTTTCTCTTGAGCCAATTTTTTTTTTTTTGTTGCATCACTTGTCTATCCTTCCATTTATTCCTTTTAATTGTCTCAATTGCATTGTAAATGGTGGACAACAATGATACGTTATCCTTGTTATCATCCTTTAGTAAGCAAAGCATATTAAGTGGTGAAATACCCATTCTACTATATATAGCTATTTTTTCCATTTCTTGAGGAGTGAGCCCTGCGGCCATTGAATGTCTTTCAAGATGTTCCGGATTAGGGTGGTTATGATGACCTTCCACAGCATCCATAAATAGAACCCATCCCTTCATTTTTTGCACTTCTTAAATACTAGCTTGAACGGACATTTAATTTTCTTTGAGCACGTTGTGTTCTTCCTCGTCGTCTTTCCATTTCTCTTGTGACTAACATCCGGATCTCCACTTCTCTCACAAACCATTTCAAAACGAGTTTTGCTTTCTTTTCCATTCAAAACTAATACGCACATGGCTTTCCTTGCATCTTCTCTAGCCCAATTCTTCACATCAATAGGAAAGTCAAATACCAACTCATTGACATAGTGATGGGATGTATCTTCGAACAACATATCAACCGGAGAAGGTTGATCATCCATTGGTATAAGTTGGGATTCAATCTACAAGAAATTGAAGAACATCAATTTCAATAACAAATAAGTTCGGCAACAAAATAATTTTATCGAAAAAACCGAACACATAGTTCGGTTGGTTAAGCAGTTTTGCAAACCAACCGAAGTTAACGGTTTGCTTAATAATATTTTGGTACGTGAAGTTTGGTTGGGTTAAAGTTTGCGAACCAATCGAACTTCTTACATTTGGTATAATTTTTTATTTTTTTTTGCGTAAAGTTCGGTTAGAAATTTGGTTGGGTTATAGTTTGCGAACCAAACGAACTTAGTACACTTGGTAAAATCTTAATTATACGTAAAGTTCGGTTACATATTTGGTTGCGAACCAACCGAATTTATAGACCCAAAAGTTCGGTAACATTGTGGGCAAACCCAACATAACTCTGTAAATCCTATAAACAAAGTTTGGTAACATGTCTGTTAACCGAACAACTAAAAACCTCCATTAAGAGCGAGTTCGGTTACCCGCGTCTTTGGAAAAAGTAACCGAACTACACATTCAGATGTGTTCGGTTACCTGTTCTTTGCATAAGGTAACCAAACTCTTTTGACCTAGCCCAAATCAACTTAAATTTTTTACATTTTTTTTGAAATTTTGGATCAATTCAACCAACATTATCTAAGTTTGAAGTATACCCGGGTACCCAAATACTTTTCCTCCGGTTGTGGTTGGTAAAATCCATCGTTTTCATCTTGATATTGAGTCTGGGGAAGAATACAATCACCATCTAAGAAATAACTCATATCCGGATCATTGTGAAGATTAACGAATACTCTAGGAGAGGAAGGAGATGAAGATTCAGATGAGCTATCATCACTTGAATACTCAAGCTTAGTGAAGTCAATTTTTTTTTCCATGTTTTTCTTCTTCATCTTCTCTAACTTTACTCTCTCAATAATTCTACTTCTTTAAAAAAAAAAACCTATCTGATTTTGTAATCTCATTAATTATCTTTAACTTAATCATTTCACTAATCATTACACTAACTAATCCTTACCCAAAATTAATCAGGAGGGTAATTTAGGTATTAATATAAATATCAAGATAAGGGGTGACCAAGATTTACTTCTAATGTCTTTCCCAAAATAAAACAATGGTTCCCCAAAAAAGGCTGGTTCCCAAAAAATGGTTCAAAATTTGGCCCTTGTTGATTTCCCAATCACATGGGCTATTTGGGGGTAAAGGAACAAAAGAACAATGGCAAAAAAATCTCCAAGAATGGAGTCCGTTAGACCGTTACCGTGTTAATTAATGAGATAAGAAATGGTTTAGGACAACACCCCTTAGAGATTTGATTACTCATTGGAAGGTGATTATTGATTATAATTAGTGTGTAATATTTTCACATTATGAGAGCTTGGCTTGTTCATCGTTTTCTCTTGATTTATACAAAATTAAACCTTTTTCCCTCAATAAAAAAAAGAGAGGGAAATTTTGAGTTTGGTGCCTATAAAGTGGTATACCTTTGTGTTTGGTGCATAACTTTGTCCAAATTTGAGTTTTGTGCCCTGTCAACGGATTGACCTATTTGGCCATCTTGACCATCCAATTTATTTATTTTTTCAAAAAAGAGGAAAAGTCCTCAAACGATATATTGATTTGAATGAATCTCAGAACTTTGAGGTTCATTAGTTGTTACAAGATTGATGCAATTCCTAATATATAGGTAGTGCAGAATAGATTCCAATTCTCCATTTTTCCAACTATGATGGATAGCATTTCTATTACAAAAAGCGGCTATGTTTGATTCCTTGGTAATGTTAAATCTAGAGGTTAGTAAAAAGGAAGACACTTTGAAATTAATACACATATCAGGTTCAGTTCGGAAGTCTTCGCTAATACTATATCTATTTTCTCTTGCTTTTGCATATCTTCCCATCAGCAGCCGAAGAGTAGGGCTTGAGTCACTTTGAAAGATTACATTATGACCACTACATTCCATTGCCCATTGGAAGGCCGCCTCAGCACCTTTTTCTTCTAGTTGTTCTCTCGTGGTACAGTCTGAATGAGAACCCCTTGCTTCAACAGTTTTACCTGCATAGTCAATCAGAGTTAGCCCAATTCCAGAAATACTTAAAGGAAAATTCATAGTGAGGGCAACAGATATTCTCATGCTCATATAGCTTATTTCCTTGTCTGGTTCCCTTTCTAAGATTTTAAGAACTTCATCTTTCATTGGGTCATAATACAGAGTTTGCATCACATTGTATTCTGGTTTGTTAACATACATAAAACTATTTATGAACTTTACAATTGCTTTTGTTGTATTAGCACTATTATGTCTCTTTTTTTGGAAAGTAGATTCACATCTAGCTTTCCATATGTGCCAAGTGATTATGCTACAGAATTCAGGCCACTGAATTACACATTCACTCCTGTTTTTATCATTGAACCATTGATTTATCTATTCATGAAAGTCATTACAATTATCTGTCACATAATTCATATCAAAATTTAAGTGCATCCATACCTGTTCGACGATGTTACATTTGAGAAAAAGATGGGTTAGGGATTCTTCTTCTCCATTACAGAGACTACACTTTGTATCAATACTAGGCAGTATGGCAGCAATCCTCATGCCCGTAGTTAAGATCGACTGAGCCGCTTTCCAAGTAAATATTTTTATGCTAGGGGTTACATTAAGATTCCATATTCTTCTCCAGTTGACATTGTTGTTATTACTACAATTTTGAGAGTGATATAGAGATTTAACAGAAAATGTACCTTTGCTATTTAGATTCCAATGAGCAGTGTCTTCTAATTCATGATCAGGTACTTGAAAAAGGTAAGTCACCTGATAAATGAGAATAAGGAATGGAATGAGTAAAAACTTTCTATCTGTTTTGACCAAGCAACAATTGAAAACATAAAAATCTTGACCATCCAATAAACAGTTAAAGAAAGTGAAATTACCGACTATAATTTCAATTTCATTTTATTTACTAACCCTACCAAGGTAGACGGAATCGTATGTTTTTAGGATTAGAAATTACAAACACCATCCACCGAAAATCTGAAGTCATTCTCTTTCTCTCTGATTCCTCTTTTCTTCACTGCATCTCCAACTCTTTCCATTTTTTTCCAATGAATTTAAGTTTTTTTTTTTTTTTTTTTGGAGCATCTGAACTGGAAAGAGCTCGTCCTAACTTTTACTGGAGTGGTAGTGGTTTAGTCTTTTTAATCTGAATTGGATAAAGTGGTGGTGGTTTATTCTTTTATTTTTTCATCATTTGTCATATTTGGGTATTAATTTATCCTATTAATTTCTTCTTCTTTTTTTTCTTCATTTTAATTCTCTTTTAAAGTTTATATTTTTAATATAGTCGGATTTGATATGGGTCAAGGAATTAAAGTTATATCTATGGTTTGATATTCAATTGCAGAGGTGATGATACCCTTTGGGATGGACGTGAACAGAGCCGATCCTGAGTCAAGATGGGTCCTGTGCGAACATAATAATAGGGTCTTTTTATATGGTTAAATTTTTTTCCCGTTAATATAGTACACCATTAGAAGAAAAAAATTTGTTATCAACAATTGAGAAAAACAAAAATATGGTGAGGAAAAATTGTTTTTCATTTTCAAGAATCGAATTGTACATTAAATTAAAATTTTATATTCAGTTTTAACATATATAATAGAATTTATTTGTATTAACATGCGATAATAGAAAAACTTTATATTTAAATGTAACACATATATTCTATAGGAATATAGAGTTTAATAAGAGAAACATATCATAAAAATATTGAGTTTTGGATTCGAAAAAAGATTTGGTTCAATCTTGTATGAATAGTGTACATATAAGATTATCCATGGATCCTCCCTCATATATAAATCAAAAATAATAAGTGTATATTGTATTAACTCTTAGCAATGACGGATTCATATTCAATAAAAAAAAGGATTTTTTTTTTAATTAGGCCTTTGTTCCACTATAAAGCCTTTTATAACATTATATATTTAAAAGATTTACGCTAAATACCGCCAAAAAATTAGTAGCTTAGTGGTTGAGTCCTCTGTTCAATGTACCATCAGTGAGGGTTTAGAATCTCCTAGTGTCAGTGCATTTGTGCGTCGCACACTCTTAACACCTTCAGGCCCGGCTCTGGATGCGAATAGTTTAATTTATCAATCAATTTTTCGTCTTTTCGTTATTGATTATGTCTGAGACTCTAAAATACGTTTTCAAGTATGAAAATCTGTTGGAAAGGAATGGAAACCCCAAGGTTACAAAGTCACCATCAATGGAATCAGAACTTCATGGAAGAAGGTGTGTGGGCGGTGGATTCATTTTTGTTATCAGACAATAGATGAGCCATTGGATGAAAGTTATTGTAGTAGTTCCACAAGGAAAACTCAAATTTGGAAGTTGGGCACCAAACGCAAAGGTATACCATTTTATAGGAACCAAACCCCATATTTCCAAAAAAAAACGCAACAATTAATTTAAGAATTTTTTTTGAAGAAACAAATATACTCCACATTACGTAGTGAATTTCTCTGAACTGACTAAATTTGGTAAACATATTAATCATTTATTAAAACTAGTTCTTATAACTGGTTGGATTTGGGTTTACCCGAATTTAAGGGCTAAGGGGGTGTCCTAATGGGTGAAGTTACAAAACTACCCTTACCCATTATAACTAAAATTACCCTAACCATTTTATCAACTCATTTTCATTTCATCTTCTCCTCTTCCCTCTTCTCCTCTACCATACCGACTTCCCCCACCACACCTCCATCGAAAACTCATCATCATCGTTGATTTGAAAATTCCATCGTCGATTAATCTCTTCAAAAATGTATAATCTTAAGCGTATAAAAAAAATACTTCTAGAAGACCTAGTACTGAAGACCCATTATTTGGAAAAGTAATTCAATACAAATGGAATACAAAAAGAGTTGACGAAAAAGAAATCACTGAAACTGCTGAAACCGAATAAATGAAGCGGTTGAGAAAGTAAGTGCCTACATAAAGTCACTCCAGTACTTCAATTTGTTGTTTGCATGTCAAATTAGGTCAGAAAAATTAGAATTTATGAATTTGCAGTAATGTAGCCAGCATGGTGTCTGTTCGACGACCTTTCCGGGTTTTCATAGTTAGGAGTAGTCATTGTCTTCTGAAGTTGAATATCATGCCGACTTTTCATATTTGGAAGTGCCATTTACAGGTTCATTATGGTATTCAACCTTAAAACGTTGCCGACTTATTGTAGTATTATTAGTCGTTCGAATTTGAAATTCCTAACCTGCCGACTAATGCTGCGAAAATCCTTGTGTTTCCTGAGTCCCATTTGGTTATTAGCCGGCCTGTTATTTGAATACATCTCCGCCGACTATTTATTAGTCGGCACTATATAAATTATAAACTTTGCCAACTATGTGCTGACCAAAACCAAGTTTCCCTGTGTACCTTTTTGTTATCCATCGTTACTATTTTTTTTTTTCTAAGGTGATGACTAGGGTTTAGTCGGCAACTAATATTATTTTCGTCCCTGACGACTAAGCCTATTCGTTACTTAGTCGTTTACTTATTCAAACATTTACCCTGACGACTAGTTGAAAAATATTTTCCTTGTTCTTGTTTAGGATGCAAAAGGTCAAGTAAGGAAACAAGAAACTTGCTACTCCTCCTTAAAAACCTCCTCGCGTAGGCAACAAACTCTTGATTGCAACACATCGAGGGGAATTCGTTAAGCCGGGAACGCTCAAGGTCCGCGAACGGAATGATTTTTAGGGTCCACCTAAACCAAGTGATTTCGATGAGACATCGAATGAAAACCAATTAATTCCATCTAGTAGAAAAGGTAATGATGATGTTCAAGGAACTCCGCTGCTGGAGGTGATAACGATGATGATTATGATGATCAAGACATGCCACCTGCTGGAGGAGGTAATGATGATGGTAATAACAATATAATGCAGATAAAGATAATGATGGACAACATGAAATTGTTGAAGAGAATAAAGAAGAGGAAGAAGAAGGTGGAGAAGAAGAAGGTGGAGAAGAAGAAGGTAATGGTTAAGAAACATGGGCTGGGGTTGAACAACAACCTCAAGATGCAACTGCAACCGGAAAGAAGAAGAGGGTTATCAATAAACCTATTGATTCCCACATGCCACCCACTCACTTGAAGAAGCAACAGAAAGATGGTGAGCCTTTATTAGGGTTACCAGAAGATGGTGGGACAATTCTTTTTGGATACAAAGACTCATAGGCATATGAAATTTCTTTTAATCTCGTAAACAATCTCAATCTCACTTTGTTTTTATTTAAGACATTCTATCTTAAATTCGTTTCAAATGTTTGTATTTTATATTTTTAAATTGTGTGTTTTTGGTTTATGTTATTTAGGATCATACGATCCGTCTTTTGAGGCGCCAAGGTTCAAACACTATGATCAAGAAATGGCCACTTCATTTGGAATGTGACGTCATGAGAGATATTGTCAAAAGCTCCGGGTTGTGGCCTGCAGTGAAGAGTTCAGTTGTTCAGTATAGCAAAGTTACGGTATCTGCATTTTGTGAGAGGTTTTATGGGCAGTATGACAAAGTTACCGTATCTGCATTTTGTGACAAATATTTTTTGATCTTCTTCTCCAACGATATCCGATCCAACCAAGAAAAGATAAATCTCCATGAACCCATTCTATGGTTCGCATTTATTCATTGATTTACATGTTTAAAACTTCGATTTTGAAAAATCAAAATCTCTGATTTTCCCAGAATCGGTTTATGTTGATATATCGTATCAACCGATTCTGGGTTTTGTTTTTCGTCCATGAAGAGCATGCAGAGTAATCAGTTTATAGGATGATTAGCATCGACCAATTCTGGGTTTGAAATGAGAATATGAAAAGTCATCACCAGAATCGGTTTATAAGTGCATTAACATAAACTGATTCTGGGTAGTAATTTTTTGTTTTGATCTATGTGCTCTTATAATCGGTTTTTATTTACGCGGTAATGTACCGATTGTGGAGTTGTCTCTTCAGATTCCATTCACAATCTATTTTTATATATGTACCACATGATGTGAATTTTAAGTTGTTGTAAAAGGTGATAAGTAGAGTTCGTTCAACTCGGGCTTGTGAAGGATTTTCGAAAATTAAAAAAGTTGATTCAACAATAATAAGAAAATACCGAGACTCTGGATTCCACCATTGACCAATTAAGTGATAAATTCTAATCAATATTCATGCAATTTTTTCTTTTAAAGTGATTCTAATATTTTGCCTTTAATAGATTTTTGAAGTAATAATTGTAAGCACGAAGTATGAAACATCAAAAGTATTAAAACCAAGCATGTCCCATCAAAACACTTCACAACTACTCAATAAAAACCAATTTTTATTTTAAGTTCTATGCAAATAATCATGTAAAATAATTGCAATAAATAATTAAAATAAAACTATACCAATTTTCATGGAACAATGGCTTCCTCCGTCGCCTCGGCTAAGGGGTTTAGCTCCTCATATTAATCACTTGCTCAAAATACATGTTTATAGCTCAAAAACTGATTACAAGGGAGAAAAGAGTATACTGTAGTCGCTGAAAGTCTAAAACAGAAGACTGAATCGTTGCTGAAAGGTTTCGGTGACTGCAGACGGGAACGATAGCATCTTTGTGTAGTTGAATATAAGACTGCTTATCCGACTGACTCTGTGGGTCTTATGTTCTTCGTCTTTTTCTTCTTCAGCAGCAGCAGCATAACAGAATTTTGTCTTTGATTTTCTTTACTTCTCTAGTGCTCTAAACCTCCCCTAACTTCTTCCTAAAGTGTTCATCCCCCTTCCTTGGCCTCTCTAGAGCTTATATATACCTCACAGGTCGGTTTAACTCGATCAAAATCTCTTTTTCTTCCCCAAAAATAAATTTTTCTTCTCTGCCAAGTTTTGGATATTCTAACCTGTTTTATCACTTCACCTCCTTCCTGAATTATCCAAACTATCCTATTATTCTTCTACAAACAAATCCTTGCAATATATAGCACGTAACTTCCAAATATAACTCGAAAATTTGCCTGTTTCCATTTTTATTTTTATTTTCTTCCCTGTTTTATCAAACCCGATCATTCAGCCCAAAATAGCCCATTCAATCACCCATACTTCGTCTGTTGATGGTTAAGAAGCAAGCCCAAGAAAAATCAAAGCTTTAATCTCTTCATAGCTAGCCCAAAATTGCAAACTATATTCTGTTCTTCGTGCGCAGCGTGAAAAATATTTTCCGCCAAAAATGAAATTTAAACGAAGGGGATGACCTCCCCTTATCCGGACCAGGGGTGCAAATAGCAAGTGGTCACCCCTTAGTAATTTGGCCGCCCCTTAGTAATTTTATCCCCATGAGTGCAAAAACCACTTTTCGAGCCAATTTCACCGCAAAAGCTCATTTTTCCAAAAACACCTACAAGGGATAAAATACCAAAATTATTACAAAAATGGGTACTAACAATATACACAATAGAGATGAAAATAGACACATAAATGCGTCTATCAAATACCCCCAAACTTATTATTTTCTAGTCCCGAGCAAATTAAAACTACAAAATAAAATCCTAACTCACTGTCGCAAGCATCGTCGGTTGCACTTAGCATGTGCAACAAGCCTTTAAACCCCTAGGTGGCCCTAGTGGCCGAGTTATAGTCTAGGGAGGGTTTACTAGAGATATACCCACAAAACCTTTACTCCAGACCCTAGCTATCTACGCAGAACCTTGGAATGCACTAAAGAACCTCCTTGGTTGGCATACTTATTGATTACGGGAGGAAGTACTCTGATGCGAAATTCCAATTGATGTATACGAGTTTGCACTCTAGCATACTAAAATTCATTTATAAGTGACAGAGCTCTACTCAGATAGTCGCACTATAGACATCAATATCCGGAATCAAACAAATCACATGAAAAGATTAAGAGATGGATATAGAAAAACATAGATGGTTTTGATGTTGACTAGGTGAACGGTGTTTTCTCATATCTGTCTGAAGGCCTCCACCAAGATGAACCTATCCTAATGGACTGAGATACCGGTCTGAATAATATCAACACAACTGGCATATACAAGGGAACTAGTGGTCGATAATCCTAATTCTAGATAACCTCGTCTGGCATATACAAGGGAACCAGCGGTCGATTTATTGGACACACATTTATTATTATTATTATTTTATTTTTTTTAGAACTAACGACATGATTAGATCTTGTGGATCCAAGTGCATGCTTCTTGTCAGCAGATTACATGGTAATTCCCGTGGATCCTACATTCCACTCTTGTTTAGGCGACGGAGACAGGGAGAACACACACATATTGCTATCCAAGTGTTATAATTTATTCCGATTGGTCTAATTGGTCTAGTCTTTTTTTTTTTTTTTTTTTTTTTATGATATCTCAATCACTTATTTAACCCTAGCTTTGGTAACAACTTGAATCGTGAGCCCCACCTAATCACTTAGAGAAACATATTTTTAAAAGAAAATAAAATAAAAATAGAATTGAAAAGGACTCAACGAGATATGGCGAAACTATCATGTTATTTCTAACACCTGAGCTCTGTGCTTTTATGAATAGACTCTTTAGATGTTTCCATCTAATCAGATTGGTCCCTCAACTCCTAAAACAAAAATGCTTCCATCCACTTAGATTGGTTAGTGCCATCCTTAATAGGCATAAATTTCTAGGCTCTGGAGTTTATAACGCAACTAAAAAAAGTTTCTCCCATACCCCCAAACTTAAATCTAACATTGTCCTTAATGTTCTAAATATAAAATTAAAAGCATGAACAAGGAGAAACTGTTACCATTTGAAGCAAAAGAGTTAAGGAAAGATATTACCGTGTTGCATGAGCATGGGTTACCTCCCAAGAAGTGCTAAGTTTCAGGTCTTCAGCCAGACATCAAGTACCATAAAATTGATAATTACTTTTCAAATCATATATCAGTAGTCGAAATAACTGTGGGTCATCAAAACCAAACAGCACTTCCACTAATATGAGACAACTGCACAGGATTAGAAAAATTAACAGACGGAGCACAACCTGATCTAAACTTTCTTGCAAGACAACTGGGTTTATCTGTGATGCCCTCTTAGGCTTCATGTGAGTGTCTTAACAAACATATTTTTCCGAACTATGAGTTCCCACTTCCAGGACGATATCAGGAGGATCAGGTTGTGGAGTCGGGACAGACTCAAGTAATACCTCAGGCACACTAGACTCGAGTCCCAAGTTAGGGACTTCTAATAAGGATACTTGACCATCACTACCCCCAAAATTAGAGTAGTCAGTATTCTCAGACAAACCTCTAATTATTGCTTGAATTTCCGGATCCTCAGAGTCTTTAAAATACTCAAGAGCTTCTTCCAGTTCTCTACCCCCAAACTTAGGGTCATCATTACTCACAGAAAGACCTAACACTAGTGACTTAATTTCTGGGTCTGTAAAGTCCTTAAAATATTCGAGAGCTTCTTCTAGTTCTAAAGTTTGGTTATCTATCTTACCTAAGATAATTGTCTCATCAAATTCATCTATAGAATCACCAAACAAAGTGTCGTCCCAATTATCCTGAACTAGATCCTGAACCAAAGTACTAATCATATTCACTTCCTCTAAATCATCAGAAGGTTGTCTAGTAACATTAAAGACATTTAGTTCAGTGGTCATATTACCAAAGGATATGTTCATAAGTCCGGTCCTACAGTTGATAACAGCATTAGACGTGGCTAAAAATGGGCGACCTAAAATCACTGGTATTTGATTCTCTTGGTCAGGGACAGGTTGTGTATCTAGGACTACAAAATCCACAGGATAAATAAATTTGTCGACCTCAATAAGAACATCTTATATCACACCACGAGGAATTTTAACAGACCTATCAGCTAACTGCTGTGTTATCTTGGTGGGTTTCAATTCATCAAGTCCCAGTTGTAAGTACACATGGTACGGAAGTAAGTTCACACTAGCTCCTAAGTCAAGTAATGCTTTTTCTACCCTGTGTTTTCCTATCGTGCAAGCAATGGTAGGGGCACCTGGGTCTTTATACTTAGGAGTTGTGGCGTTCTGAATGATCGAACTTACATGATAGGCTAAAAAGGCTTTTTAGGGACACTAAGCTTTCGTTTTCGCGTACACATATCCTTGAGGAACTTGGCATAAGCCGGAAGTTGCCTAATCGCTTCTAGTAACGGAAGGTTTATGGTAACTTTCTTAAAAACCTCCATAATGTAATTAAAGTTGGATTCATTCTTTGTTGGTACTAGTAGCTGTGGAAACGGGGCTCTAGGAATAAAATAGGGCCTGTCAGGAACCGAATTGACATCATCATAGATTTTATCAGTCTCCTCAGCTATGGATGGTCCTGAGGGGTGAGATCCTGAGGGATGAACTACAGTATGTTCACTATCGGGCATGGTTACCTCATTGTATATAATTCTACCACTCCTAAGGGTTCTAACAGCATTCAATTGATTCGATGGTTTTGCACCTACTTCATGAACTCCTCTAGGGTTGGGTTGTGTTTGACAAGGAAACCTACCTTTTTCTCTCAAAGACTCATTTATCAGACCTACTTGGGTTTTCAACTCGGAAATAACCTGACTATTTTCTTGTCCTATCTTGTTACTAGCTTGTAGACTTAGTTCTACTGATTGCTGAAATTTTGCAGTTTGCTGAGTTAACAAAACGAGAGACTCCTTTAGGCTTAGGATTTTCTTATCCGAATGATTCTGAAATTGACCTTGTCCCGAAGGATTCTTAGCATAACGAAAACCTGGGGGAGCATTAGAGTTACTAAACTGACCTTGATTCTGGTCCTTAGACCATGCAAGGTTCGGATGGTTTCTCCACCCAGGATTATAGGTTTCTGAATATGGGTCAAATTTCTGACGATTCTCGAGTCTAGTGTTATTATAAAGAGCATTGGCTTGCTCTTCATTATTATGGCCTTCCCAAAAAGGCTCCAATCTACCACTAGTGTGACCCATTTCTAAAGCTTCTAACCTTTTAGCTATCGCTGCAATCTTGGCATCTGATTCATAGCCTCTTTCTACCCTAGTAACGTTTCCTCTGCTTAGAAAAATTGTTTTCCAGGGTTCCCTACTATTTTCCCATTGTTGGGTCTTTTCGGCAGCTTCATTCAAAAATGCCATTGCCGCATCAACAGTTTGGTTCTCAAATCCACCTGTACACAAAGCTTCTACCGTGGTTATTGTGGAATAATCTAAACCCTCATAAAGGATCTGAACTAGCCTAACCTTTTCTAAACCATGGTGAGGACATTGTGTTAACAAATCATTGAACCTTTCCAAATACCTATACAAAGATTCTCCCTCTTGCTGTGAGAATGTGCAGATTTGCGTCCTAATAGACGATGTTTTGTGCCTAGGGAAAAACTTATTGAAAAAGGTAGATGTAAGTTGTTCATATGTTTCGATTGACTCAGCAGTTAAACTATACATCCACGATTTTGCTTTATCTTTCAGGGAAAAAGGAAATAACCTAAGTTTCAAAGCATCATCATCTAAGCCTCTAATTCTCAGGGTACTGCAAATTTCTTCAAAATCCCTAACATGGAAATAGGGGTTTTCATTTTCTTTCCCTAAAAAGATTGGGAGCATCTGTATGGTCCCAGGTTTAAGTTCATAGGTGGCTTCTGTGTCAGCTAACTTAATACACGAGGGACGAGTAGTCCTAGTCGGATTTAATAAAGCTTTCAAAGTAGCCATTTCTGGTGCTATCGGAGTATTGGGGATTCTCTCCTCAGTAAAAGGAGTATGTTCAAAACAGGACTCTCCAAAAATCGGACCTTCTAGGTCAAGGTAATAGAGACGCTTAGAACTGCTAGGTTGTTCTTTAACAAATCTACCTAGGGCGTCTCTTTTACGTTCAGGCATACGAGAATTCCCTAAATTGGAAGGATAATCAATCGCAAATCAAGGACGACTCAACCAAATATACCCTATTGATTTCTAGCAAACAAAAAGCATGATGGCTCCACTTAGATTGTTTCTAGACCAGCTTCTACTCTTCCAAGAGGCAACTGGGTATAATTTTAGCAAACCTCATAGGACGATCCGAATAAAGTAAGTACAAGAGAAGTAGGAGAAGCTCAGAGGATCTTTGATACCCCCACCTCTTTGGCAACGCTTCCCTGGGTTACAAGGCGGCTCTAATCGACTTACAGTAATCTTCCTGAACTTTAAGTTAGGCTAACAAGATACCCAATACGATCATTTTGAACGACTTTCCTATAAGCTCGTTACCCTATCGGTCTCGTTCTAGTCAATATTTTAAGCTTAGGTTCGCGTTCGGTATTGTTTTCCTAAGGCGGGCAAGAAGAGAACGGTGATGAAATCCGAACCCTTATCTTGTATGGCCAGGCCTTGCCCTTTACTAGGAAAATAAACGTCCATATTAAATTCCTCAGCATATATGCACCTTAAGGAATACAGTAACTCGCTGACAGGGGATTCGCGAGTGTTCAGAATCTTACCTCCCGTTCCAGACGGGGGATGAATCGGTTGTAGTCGACTCGGGCCACTGACTCCTGTGTCAGGGTACGAACCCAAGGTGCAGAAACAATATCGTAATTTTCCTCCTTCTCTGCAAACGGTTTTATAATTAAAGATACCCTTCCGTAGGGTATATAAAAATTAAAATTAAAATAATGTCCAAAGTCCAAAAAGTCCAAAAAAAGAAAAGAAAAGAAAAATTACAAAATAATTTAGAAACCCTAATACAATTTTTTTTAATTTTTTTCTAAAATAAACAAACCCTAAAAAAAAAGACATAAATGCGTCTATCACCACATAAACCGATTCTTAGGGTTCCAATTTCCTGTGTGTTTTTGTAGTTAGAATCAGATTACATGTATTGTTTTAAAAACCGATTATGTGGTTTGATTTTTTGTTGTTGTAGATATATGGACTTCAGTCATTTGATATTCTTTAACCGCCCCATGGAGAAAGAGGATGGTGCCAAAAAAACGGAGATCGTGGATAGGAGCATGTACAAGGTCGCTTTTCGAAGGGAAACCAAGTTGGAGTAGGCATTGAAACTTTTGGACCACCTTTCAATGGAAGAGATGATTGAGGTCATCCGATTTTCCAGAAGGAGGAGGGATGAAATTGCAGCACGGAGGGAGGCGGACGCTGAGGATGATACCCTGTGGAAAGAAATGTTCATTGCTGTTGCAGATGGTGCTGCAGAAGATGATGTTGCAGCTGCCAACGCCGGTGGTGCTGGAGCTGAAAATGACGTTGGTGCTGCTGATCCTTGATGACATTATATTATCATAACTATTTAAATTTGAATTATTATGTTTATGGTTTGGATAATTATGTTTCTTGTTTTTGATAATTATGTTTTAAGTTTGGATGATTATGTTTTAAGCTTGGATATGTTTATGGTTTGGATTATTATGTTTGAAAATGGCAGAAAAAGTTTATGCATGCTTCATACTTTGTTTTGCAAAAATACAGGCACACAATCGGACTATACAACTGCACCTATATACCAATGATGAAGGTTGTACCTTGGAATCGGTTTATGAGGGTGTCAGTATAATCCGATTCTTTATGCCTCATAAATGTCAGTTTTTTTGTATCTTTTTCTAGTTAGAATCGGATTACATGTGCAAATATATCAACCAATTCTAATTGGTGGAAATTTTATTTTTATGTTGATTTTCAGGCACAATCAGTTTATGTTGCCAAACATAAAGACCGATTCCGATGGTCATGAAAGAGTAATCGGTTTTAAGGGGTTCAAAGGCTTGATGCATGTGCTAAGTGCATCCGTGATTCCTATGAAAAGGAGTAGATTTGAAATGAATGAATTTTTTTTCTTACGAATATGAAACAATCGGTTTATATATGACGCCAACAAAGACCGATTATGAGAATCGGGTTTTATAGATGCATACGTTAACCAATTCCAAGTGTCCTTCATGAATACAAAAAAACACTACCCAGAATCGGTTTACAAGTGGATACCGTTATCATACACATCTTCCATCTGTTTGTCATCACAAGTGTAACCAAAAAATAAGCAATGAATGAATAAAAAACCATTGTATTTCTAATTAACTATTCGTGTTTTGTTGGCTACAAGCAGTGTTATACTTGCAGTAATTTTTTTATGAGTGATTACTTAGATGAAAATCTAGCACGATAGTACTTGTACAAAATCTTATCTAACCTTATATAAATTTGTAATACTTGTACTTCAGATGGTATATTTACTAGGTCGGAGCCAAGTAAGGACAACATGCCTCTCTTGTCAATTGTCACCTAAAGAAGGGTTGTTGGATATTTTGGGACAATTTTCGTAAGACTTATGATTTATGAATCTATTTTGGCACCCTCTTACACTCTGAATCCTCCTCGCCCATAGTACGGATGTTGAGGGCAAACCTATAGCAACAATAAGAATAAGTAGGTGATAAGCCGGGAAACTACCCAAAAATACCAGCAAATTCGTAGCACGCGTGATAATGATTCCATTAAAAGTAATAGTCTTTGAGTAGGTGTAAAGAAATTAAATTCGAGAACCATGCATTCCCCATCACTTATGAACACAAAATAAAAAGAACTAAATCCGAATTAAATTCAATTCCAAATCAAGATTCTTATTTCTTAGCTATAAGTGCGATTGTTAGTTATTTATAGCCTTCTAGTAAGGATACGGATACATCTGTACCACAATGGCCAACGGTAAATTGGTGCTTCTAGTGTAAACAAGCTCGAAATGGTACCGTTTGAGAGAGTCAAATAAATTACTATATCAGTATACAAATCCTATTAATTTACCGTTGAACAAAACATCGAAATACATGTGAAATTCATCGAAACCACCAACTAATAATATTATCAAATGACATTGATCAGTGTAAGATGCTGAAGATTTACTGTGAACGAGGACCTTGGTCGTCGTTAAGTCGGTGCAAACCAGTGTGCGAATCCTATAAACTGCAGCTTGAAGCCTCAACAAAACAAATCTCAAATCATGGCAAGAAGTTGTTGCACTTTCCCTCCATATTTCTTTGGTTTACTTTTCCTAGTTGTGGTAGCTTTCATCTCAGGGTAACTACTTGTTTCTTTATGCAAAATCTTGTTGCTTTTAGTCGCTTTCATGTTCTTACGGTTTGATTTGGTTTTGCAGAGGAGGAAGAGGTGTGAATGCTCAAAAATGCACTGGGAAAATTATTGGGATTAACGGGACTTTCGACGACTGTGTTAAGGAGTGCCAAACTTATTGTTCTCAGATCTACGGGCTTCAAGACCCTATTTCGTGGGAGTGCAATATTGAACAATCATCTACTACCTATACCGAATCTAGTACCTACACTGAAGTATGCCATTGTTGCAGAGCTGATTAAAAATCCTCCTCTTAGTGTCTTCAAACCAGAGCATCGGCTTACGTTGATATTGTAGTTTTTATCACTGTTGTACGTTGTTTGATTGCAATTTTGTTTATCATAAACGATTTTTGTACACCTTTTTCTTTTCTTGTTTTTCTTTTTAAGAGAAAGAGCTGTTCAATTAAGTTAGCAAAAGAATCACCGTAATTGGGTAGTATTTTTAGGGTAATTTCATTTGCATCTTTAGTTAAGGCTGTAGAGTCTGGCCATATTTTTCACTATTCATTCTTATAGGATTCTTGTACAGCGGCCATAAAATCTATTTCAATTGTTTCCGATTTAGCTTTGAGAATCTCCCTAGATTAGCCATATGATCTAGGAGATTTGTTTTTCTTGAAATGTTGGAAGGTACCCTTTACTTTGCACTTTTACTTTCCTCTCAATCCATTGCATTGTTGCTCTTCATGAGATATTTTGGTGAAGTTGTGATATTTTGGTTTCCCCCTAGTTAGGATTAGGATACTTTATTACCACAATAGCCAATCGCAAATTGGTGCTTGGACAAAAATGAGACATAACTGAGAGAGTTAAAAAAATTTACAATACCAATATACAAATTCAATAAATTAATCTTGAAATTGAAGATAACATTCAAATACGTGTCAAATTTATCGAAACGATGGACTAATAATAATACATCAAAAGGTATTATTGATGAGTGTAAGATGCGGAAGTTTTCATGTGAATGAAGACTTTGGTCGCATCTATTTTGCTTAGAAAACCGAATGCTATTGCGTGTTATATCGGCATTTGCAAGGTAGCAGTTGTTACAAAACTAACAGCAACAGACTCTGAGGGATTCTGGCTTAATGATATTAAACAGATGACACATCAAAAATGCACCTTCTAACTCATACATGAGGTGTTGATTTGTGCGTAGCTACCTGGAAAAACAGTTGCCACCTTATTACTACGTAATATAATTAATGTACATTTGTTATATAAACGCAATTCATCGCACCGCTGCATCCATCACTGCTAGATACCATGGCTTCTATTGTTGCTAATGGAGGAGACCTTGTTGCAAAAAAATCATCAGTTTTTGCAAGAATCCGCCTCGGTGGAATTTTTTGGTTTACTTTTCCTAGTTGTGGTTTCTTTCATCTCAGGATAACTACTTGTTTCTTTATGCAAAATCTTGTTGCTTTTAGTCACCTTCATTTTCTTACGGTTTGATTTGGTTTTGCAGAGGAGGAAGAGGTGTGAATGCTCAAAAATGCACTGGGAAAACTATTGGGATTAACGAGACTTTCGACTACTGTGTAAAGGACTGTGGTACTTATTGTTCTCATGTCTACGGGCTTCAAGACCCTATTTCGTGGGAGTGCAAATATTGAACAAACATCTACCACCTATATATACTGATTCTAGTACCTACGCCGAAGTGTGCCATTGTTGCAGAGCTGACTATCACTGTGTCTCGATGGCCGAAGTCACACCGGGACATCAGCATACTTGCACTATCTTATCAGTTGTTGTGATTGTTTGTTACAGTTGGTTTGTTGTAAACGATTTTAATACACATTTTCTCTTTGTTTTTGTTTATAAAATCAAACTTGTCACATAAAAGAGTTATTCAATTAAGTTCGCAAGAATCACAGTAAACTCATTTGCATGTATCTAAAATCGACAAAATTGTGAAGCCACGGCCAAGAACAGCACTTTTAGTTGGCCAGGTTATAGTACCACAGGATAGTTCCGATAACCGGTTTTTTCCTTTCCTTGCTGTATTCTTGTTGAAGGTTAAACCAAGATAAAGTTTAATTGTTTAGGTATGTCCAGCAGCTTTATTAAGGAAACTGCCGGGTAAGAAAGTCCAGCCGTTTTATGAAACAAACGGCTGGGTAATTGGCTTATAAGGTTCAGCCGTTTTATAAAACAAATGACTGGGTAATGTTTAAGAGTTTGGCTTAATGTTTAATGGTTTGAGTTTCTAGAAGAGTTATATTTTTAGAAATTGGTTTGTGTTAGGAAAGTGTGTTTGCTTAGTCGTCAAGTTTGTTAAACATATATATAGGCTGTTGAGCCATGAGTTTAAAACACATCAATAGAGAGATTTTTTTGAGTTACGTTTTGTGTTCATTAAGTCTTTGATATCAGATTTTCTACATCTGGTATCAGAGCACTGGTATCAGATTCTAGGGTTGTGGGTATGAGTTGTTGAGAATAAAAAGATGACAAGTTTAAGTTCAATTAAGGTGCCTGTGTTTGAAGGTAAAAACTTTGAACACTGGAGGTTACAGATGGAGAATATTTTCATATATCAAGAGGTATGGGATATTGTGAAAGATTGTTATGCAGAACCAGCAGAAGGAGCAGTACTTGAAGCAGCTCAGCAAGCTATTTTGACTGAAAACAGAAAGAAGAATTCTAAAGCTACATATATTCTTCATCAAGGTATTCATGAATCAATCATGAATAGAGTTATTTATATAAGTTAAAAGAGCATGGGATGGTTTGATAAACTACTACAAAGGATCTGACAAGGTTAAGAAGGTTAGATTACAAACCTTGAAGAGAAAATATGAACTGCTGTAGATGGAAACTACTGAAACAATATCAGAGTTTTTCTCAAAGACATTAAATCTTGTCAATGAGATGAAGGTTAATGGTGATACAATAGAACATTCTGCAATAGTAGAGAAAATTTTAAGAAGTTTACCTCAGAAGTTTGAATCCAAAGTAACTGCTATAGAAGAGTGTAATACTGCTGCAACTATGACTCTTAATGAGTTATTAGGATCATTACAGGCTTATGAACAAAGATTACTTGAAAAAGCAGCAGCTGCAAAAACAGTAGAAGAAGCACCACAAAGTCAATTCATATGGACTAACAATCAAAGAAGTTTTATAATTCTGGAGGAAGACCTAATAATGGAAGTTATCAGGGAAGATATAACACTGGAGGAAGATCAAATAATGGAGGTTATCAGGGAAGAAAACCAGTTGATAAAGCTAAGCTTCAGTGTTACAACTGTGGAGATTTTGGACACTTTTCTGCTAAGTGTTCAAAACCTAGAAACACAACTGAAATTAATTACAAAGCAAACTTCAAAGCAAATATAGCTTAAAGTCAAGAAGAAGAAGAAGAAGAAGAAGAAAAGAAAGCAGAAAACATGCTACTTGCATGTCATACAGCTGAAGAATAACCTCATCTTAAGTGGTACTTAGATACATGTAGTAGTAATCATATATGTGGCAGAAAAGACTTATTTGACAATCTTGATGAGTCAATAAGATCAACAGTGAAGTTTGGTAATAGCTCTACAATTCCAGTTATGGGGAAAATGAAGAATATGAATTGTTCTTAAGAATGGTTCAAAGGAATACATCATGGGTGTATTTTATGTACCAGGTTTACATCAAAATTTACTGAGTATGGGACAATTGTCAGAGAGAGGATATTTCCTTTGAATATTCAGCATCAAAAGGAAAGTTGTTTCAGTACTCATGTGCATAATGAGAGTTGGTTATGGCACAAGAGAATGGGTCATGTAAACTTTAATACTTTACAAGTTTTATCTAAGAAGGAGATGGTGTCAGGTCTACCAATTATAGAGCTTCCAGAGTCAAGGTGTGAGAATTGTATCTTTGGCAAGCAACACAGAGATCCATTCCCAGTGAATAAAGCTAGAAGAGCTGAAGAACATTTGTAAATTGTACACAGTGACTTGTGTGGTCCTATTGAAGTTACATCACATGGAGGTAATAACTATTTCATAACTTCCATTGATGATTTTAGCAGAAAGGCTTGGGCGTATTTTCTTAGACAAAAAAGTGATGCTTTTCATGATTTTAGAAGTTTTAAAGCATATGCTGGGAAACAAATTGGTAAGAGCATCAAGATATTAAGAACTGATAGAGGAACATAATATACTGTTGTTGATAGTTTTATGGAAGAACATGGTATTCTACATCAGTTAACTGCTAGATATACACCTCAACAGAATGGTGTTGCTAAGAGAAAGAACAGAATTATAATGGAGATGTCAAGAACAATATGAAGAACAAAAGATTTACCAAAGAATTTTTGGGGTTACGCAGTTGATACAACAGTATATTTACTTAACAGATGTCCTACAAATAGTTTGAATAATAAAACACCAGAAGAAGCTTGGAGAGGTATAAGACCAAGTGTAAGACATCTGAGAATTTGGGTGTATTGCATATTCACATATACCATAAGAACTTAGAAAAAAGTTGGATTATAAGAGTGAAAAATGTATTCTTGTTGGTTATAGCTCAGTAACCAAAGGATACAAGCTTTATAATCCAGAAACATGGAAAATAATTACTAGCAGAGATGTGATTTTTGATGAAGATTCACAATGGGATTGGAATACTAAAACAACAAAAGAAACTGTGAGAACAATACCAGTTGTGAGGGTAAAATACCCGATGGCCACGTGTCAACATCCCAAGGGATGATCTCATGATAAGATGATAAGGTGGAAACATCAAATCATACTCTATAAAGCTGATTTCATCTGAATCGAGACACCTGCTACAAGCGTTACATGAATGACGCGTGTGAGGAGTGGTCTAATCGATTCAGACGGTCAAGTCTAAAAAGAAGGACTGCATTTAATGAAGGATAATAAGAGATGTGGGTGAATTTACATCGTACCAGAAGGCTCGGGCGATCTATACTATAACCTAGAGGTGACACAGCACGAGGTTCTCCAACAAGGAGCTACACGATGATAAACCGGGCGAGATAACTCGGAAGCAAAACCAAGCAGGCCATCACGAGGGATAGTATAGAGTTTTTCTGAAGCAACGAGGAGATGCACGATATCTCCGTCAGTTAGGCGAGACCAGGCCTTCACGATTCCAACATGCCTATAAATACCAGTCCTTGTAGAAGGAACTGGACGACTTATGTAATACTAGATGGTCTTTCTACAGAGAATTCCTGAGAGAGATCTAGATAAAGAGAGAGTGAGAAATCTAAGTAATATTTGTAGCTCTTTCAAGGGTAAGACCCTAATCAATAAAGAAAACATCTTCTTTCCCGTGGACGTAGGTCTTCATGGCCGAACCACGTTATATGCTTGTGTTAATCTTTACTTTCATGTTCTTTACATTATGTTTGGCTTTGAATCTTGAATGTTAGTAGCTTTATAGACTTTAGATATACTTGGATGTAGTCATCAGAAAAGATTCAACTACATTTTGGCGCTAGAAACAGGGAGGTATGAATATCTATTCTACCTCCCTAGTGACAGCTCTATACTGTTTCCATAATCTCCTTGAGAAAAATGGCTTTCATACCACTGTGTAGAACTCTGTTAGAATTTATGAGTAGAGATCGGATTCAACACAGCCTACACGATCTGTGAAGTCTTGACGACCCTCAAAATCAACAGATCTACATCCTTTTCACTAATTTTCTTCAAAATTTTCATCCTTTTAGGGTTTTTTATATCTTTCTCAAGATGCTCAGGAGAGTTGAAGATCAGAGTGAAAATTGAGTTTTAAACACTTCGGCGCTCAAACGATCTCCTCCATGAAAGGGCTGGGAAGAATTTTTAGACAGTAAACTTCATAAGGGAAAATATTGTCCTATGAAAGTTGAAAAGACGAATTGTTCATGATGTTCTTCATCTTCTAATAAACTCAAGATAATCAACAATCTTCTTCTTAGAAATCTATCTCTAAGTCAAGGGGAAGGGTTAATGAGTACATAATCATTCATCAAACTCAAAGTTTGTTCAAAATCAAAAGTTTAAAGATGATGAGAAATATTTCCTAAAATGGGAAGACATGCTCAATAGTCATAAACTTGGCTTTTTCCTAGTAAAGGTATGACGTATAGAAGGAGGTATTTTTCTCAAGTAGAGAGACAAACAAAACACCTTTTTCCCATCACCAAAACCTTGTGCAAGTAGGGAATGTTTTGACATCTTCACATGTCTCCAAATTTACTACAAAGTCTTCCTGTACTTATCTGTCCAGTCTGAACTATGACTTAGTAATTGCACATGACCTGCAAATCTAGGGTCCCATTTTTCTGTAAGAAAAGACAAGGTGAGCATTATTGCATATATCGCAGGTAAGGCGATGGTGACGATACGATCCACTCGCACGAGCCAAGGTGAAACTGGTGGATCCCTATCTGGAGGCCTAGACGAGATGGAGCTCGGTGAAACTATGCACAACGGTGTACTCCCAGGAGAGGGAAAACCCGATAACCAATATCGGGAGGGGTTAACTGATAACTCTATCTCTGACGAAGAGGGAAATCCCTTCGAAAGATAGAATGATATCCATTTAACTCAACCAGGAGGGTTGAATCGTTTGCCAAGGAAAACAGTAAACAATGAGGAGAAGGAAGGCGAACCTTCTAACCTCGGCGATACCGCTGTTACTATCGCATCCATCATGAAAGCTCAAGAGGTGCAGGATGAGAGAATGAAAAAGTTAGAGAGATGTAACAGGAGGCTAGAACGGAGAAACCGCAGGCTGAAACGCGAAACAAAGAAAAAGGTTCCACTCACTACCATATAGGAGACCCCCGAGGAGGAGAATCCTTTTGAGAACTTACAGGACGATGAGAGAGTGTATATCCCTGACACCTCGGACGAGGAAACAGGAGAGCGCTTTCTGAAAGGAAGCCAAGAAGTCCTAAACGAGGAAGAAAGACCGTCCGAGGGATCATCCGATGTCGATCCCAAGAATAGACGAGAAAATAAAAAGGATGACGAAGTAAAAACCAACTGCACGGCCGAGAACCACGCAGTCATAAACCCCAAGCGAGGGGAAACTTCAAAGTCAACTCATTCTAAAATAGTGACGTATGCCGAGCAATCGGACGAGGATTCAGGGCGATCAATATATCGCCGTCCAGAAGCTTCCTACTCGCCCGAAAGAGCGCAAGGGCGAAGGAAGAAGGCCGAAATGAGGCACAATGATGACCAATTATAAGCCCGACTCTGTCAACTCGAAGCAATGTGCGGAGAGGCTATAGGAAAACAGGAAATAAAAAAGTTGAAGGAAGTACTGCAAAAGGCTGGACAGTCTCCCTTATCGGAGAGTCTACTAGCCCAACCATTTCCAAGGAAATGCTCACTCCCAATGTTTGCAACTCTCTTCAATGGGACCGGCGATGCATTCGAACATCTCAGATCCAACCGCATGACACTGACACAGTGGAGTCACTACGAGGTAGTTATGTGTAGGTTCTTTCCAGCCAGTTTAAAAGACGAGGCCCTAATGTGGTTCAATAACCTTCCAAAAGCATCGGTTAAATCGTTTGACCATCTATCCGAGTTGTTCTTAGAAACATACATACATAACAGCCGAGTCAAACCCGAAATTGACATGATGTTCTAGTTATCCAAGGGACCGAACGAGTCACTCCGCTCTCTGGTAACTCGTTGGAGAAAATTATGTGCCGAGATCGGAAGAGTCCCAGAGGCCTACCCGATCTTGGGCTTTAAAAATAGTCTAAGAAAGACGGACCCCATATTTGTCCGCATGTACGAGACCATGCCACCCAATCTAGGGAAATTGAGAGAGATTCAAGAGGATTGCATAGTCCTTGAAGAACTCCAAGACGGTACTTATGACAAATTGGTAAAAGGAACCAATAGAGGAGAAAATGTGGTAGAACCACAGAACCCTCAAGCGTCAGCCCAAGGAGCAGGGCGATCCAACAAAGGATCTACCCAGTTCGATAAACATCGAAGTGGAGGATGGAAAGGGCAAGACCAAGCCCAACAAAAGAAGGGAAAGTTCATAGACCCAGTCTACATGAAACTAAACACACCTATATCCGATATCTTTAAGAAGATCGATGGGAAATGTAAGATCAAATACCAATGGAATAGAGGACAGCAGCCCGAGTGTGCTAAGAATAGATCAGACTTCTGCGAGTTTCACAAGTTCTATAGCCACATGACGGACTCGTGCATAGATCTGAAGGAAAACTCGAGGAGTATATCGCACGACCAGCGAACCAACGGTGGGAACACCTGTACATCGCGTAGAAATACCACTCGAGGCACAATACTTGGGATGCAATACGATATCGCACTCAGCTATCACTGCTCCCACACCTGAAGGAAGTATTATAGGACGAATCCACAAGCGAAACTTCAAAGGTGACGAAGTCTTAAGTGTGGCAAAAGAACCTCCTATGCAGGAGTGGATGAAAATACCTATCAGTTTTTCAGCCTCGGAGGAACCAAATGAAGGACAAAACCACAATGATCCACTAGTAGTTACGATGGCTATCGCACTGCCTGAGCAGGAGGGCGAGGAAGAAAATCCTAAGGTATTGCCATGGGCCATGCCTAAAATACTAATAGATGGAGGAAGTTCTGTCGAAATCTTGTTTTATGAAACATTCAAGCAAATGGGTCTTAGAGACGAATGCCTAATCCCTTCTACCTATAACATATTTGGCTTCAGTGGATCATCGACCCGGCCAAGAGGCAAGGTCACCTTAGAAATTCGAGTAGGAAAAATCCTCACTCTAACCACTTTCTGTGTAGTAGATGTACTTTCACCCTACCATCAGAGACTAAGGTTTCCAACACCCGATGGGATCGTAGAGATCGTTGGAGACTTAGGAGAAGCCAGGTACTGTTACAACATGGACGTAACAAATGGAGAGAAATGAGTAAATTCCTCTAAAGCAAAAAAGAAGAGAGTCAAGAATGCTAAGAACCAAGATGAAATCGATGCGTTCATAACAACAACGAATGAAGCAAGGCGTTCGAGTAATGTGCTTGACTCGTACGATGTTCTAATCTCGGACTCACCTATGGAGCCATTACAGAATCTTTCCGATGTCGGAGAGCTCAAATCAAATTTCTCGGCCTCGGAACCCACAAAGGAGGTCAATATCAGAACACCTGAAAACCCGGGTATGGTCAGGATTGGAACTCTCCTTAACAAAGAGGAAGAAGACAAACTAATACAAGTCCTAAAAGAATATTCTGACGTCTTTGCATGGCGTATGGAAGATATGCCTGGGATAAACCCGGAAATCTGTTGCCATCATTTGAAAATCAACCCAAAGCATAAGCCCATAAGGAAAAAGATGCGAAAGGTGGTGCCAGAATATCACGAAGCAATTCAAAAGGAATTAAAAAAGATGGAGGCATCAGGAGTCATCCGAGAAGTGCAGTATCCAATATGGATTTCTAACATGGTAATCGTACCAAAGAAAAATGGGGGAGTGCGAATTTGCATTGATTTCAGTGATCTCAACAAAACCTGTCCAAAGGACAGCTTCTCACTCCTTAATATTGATCAACTTATGGAAGCAACATCTGGCTACGGATTACTATCCCTGACGGATGGATACTCTGGTTATAACCAGATTCCCCTCTCCGAGGAAGACCAAGAACATACTACCTTTTTCACTCCTCGAGGACTATATTGTTACACTAAAATGCCATTCGGACTAAAGAACGCGGGCGCGACTTACCAAAGAATGGTGGAAAAACTGTTTGACCACTGGATACATAAAACCCTAGAGGTATATGTAGACGACATGCTTATCAAGAGTAAGCTTCCACGAGACCACGCAAATGACCTCAAAGAGATTTTCGAACAAATGGGAAAATTCAACATGAAAATTAACCCGGCAAAATGTGCATTTGGAGTTACCCAAGGGAAGTTCTTAGGATACCTAATCACTAAGCAAGGCATCGAGGTGGATCCCGCTAAAGTGCAAGCCATACTCGAGATGCCTTCACCTGCCACAGTCAAAGACGTGCAGAGGTTAAATGGTCGATTAGCATCCCTGAGAAGGTTTATAGCTAGATCATCTGACAAATGTAAAGATTTTTTCAACACTTTGAATAAAGGTGAAAAATTCTCATGGAGCAATGAGTGCGAAGAGGCTTTTCAAAAGATCAAAGAACATTTGACCACCTTGCCAATCCTTCAGAAACCAGATCCGGGCGAAATCTTTACATCCACCTATCGGCGACTAACACTTCGATCAGCACAGTGCTAACCCGTATAGATACAGAAGTAGAAAAACCTATCTACTTCATAAGCAAGACTCTGACATCTGCAGAGAAGAACTACTCTAAAATTGAAAAGATCGTGTTGTCCCTGGTTTACGCGACAAAAAAATTGCGAACGTATTTCCATGCCCACACAGTCACAGTCATTACAAAAGCTCCAATAGAATCTGTTCTAGACCATGCCGACAGGGCTGGAAGAATCTCCAAATGGGGAGCCCAAATCAAACAATTTGGCGTGAAATATCAAGCCCAAATGGCAATCAAAACCCAAGTTGTTGCGGATTTTTTAGCTGATTTCCCTCTAGATGATACGGATGAAATCGAAGAAATCCCAGGGAGGGAGGACGAGATGGAACACCCACCAGAGATGCTTCGCTCGGGTCATGTAGATGGGTCATGTAATTCGGAAGGATCCGACATTGGAATGGTCTTTACGACTCCGATAGGCCGCATGATCGTCTACAGCCTAGGCTATAATTCCCCGCTACTAATAACATAACCGAGTACGAGGCAGTCATACACGCCCTACGAGTAATAATTGCACTAGGCATCAATGAAGTGAGACTCACAGCTTATAGTTCGACAGATAGATGGAATATATCAAGCTTCTGATACCTGTTTGCAGCGATACCTCCAACTCTCCAAGCACTATATCGGACAGATACCTAACATCACTTTCAGGCATTTAAACAGAAACAACAATAGGCACGCAGATGCCTTAGCTTTCATTGCATCCATGACAATAGACCCGGAAGAGACAAACGTGAGGATCGAAAGGGTATTGCTTCCCTCCATACCCATAGAAGGAGACATGGAATCCTCAGTATGGACATAACAGACCAACACGAGGCCTTACCAGACTACGATTGGAGAACTCCAATCATGAAATACCTAGCCAATGGCAATCTCCCAAGCGACCAACAGCTCGCACACAAAGTGATATCCCCATCGGGAAAATACCAGCTCAGAGACGGCATACTGTACAAACAATCATATCTGGGACCATTACTCAGATGTCTCTCCTTCGTTGAAGGCCAAAACATACTAAAAGAAATACACTATGGATACGCTAGTAACCATAGTGGAGGAAGATCCCTAGCCCACAAAGGCAGGCTACAAGGATACTTCTGGCCTCGCATGAACGAGGACTCAAAGCAGATGGCAAAATCATGTTTAGAGTGCCAAAAATTTGGCAAGAGAAGACATGCACCATCAATGGATTTAAAATCCGTACTCAGCCCTTGGCCATTCGCCAAATGGGGGTTGACATCGTTGGACCTCTACGAGCTGACACAGGAAACGAAAATACCCAATCATGGCCACTGATTACTTTACCAAATGGGTTGAGGCTTCAGCCCTCAGGCACAATAGAGACCACGATGTCTTTAAATTCCTTTTCGATCACATCATATGTCGCTTTGGTATCCCAGACGCCATCGTATCCGATAATGGAGCCCAACTCCGAGGGAAAAACATTGACCTCCTCTTTAACTGCTTCAAGATCAGGAAGAATAAATCCACACCCATCTACCCTGAGAGTAATGGCCATGCAGAGGCCACTAACAAAACCATCGCCAACATGCTCAAAAAGAAGCTGGATGGACATGGGGCTAGCCGGTGTGAGCAATTACACAATATTCTGTGAGCCTAACGGACCACACGAAGAGAATTTGGACTCCCAACAAACCGGGTTTCAGCCCGCTTGGCAAGCTCCGACTCCCTGAAACGCCACTCAAGTTAAAACAAATTATGCTCATTGATAAAATCCCTATCTCAGTAGGTAACAATCATTTCTTACCGAACAACAAACTTGAGATCCTGCAGAACATAAATCTCATTGGTCTCAAGGTTAGAATTCTATGAGCATATGTCCCATACCATAATACTCATAAAATTCCACAAAAGTTCCAATTTCCAAAATTAAGAGTCGGCCAGTTGCCAAGATTCACAGACGGCCAGTTGCAAAAAAATCACAGACGACCCGTTGCCAAAAATCACAGAAGGCCAATTGCCAAAAATCACAGACGGCCAATTGCCAAAAATTACAGATGGCCAGTTGCCAAAATTCACAAACAGCCAATTGCCAAAATTACAGACGACCAGTTGCCAAAATTACAGACGACCAGTTACCAAAATTCACAGACGGCCAATTGCCAAAATTACAGACGGCCAGTTGCCAACGTCAAGGTAGTTCTGGTTACCAGCCACCATTGGCCAGTTGCCAATGATATATACTTTCCAAGGTTACAATCATCTCTACATAGATCGTATGAACTGCCAAAGCAGTAACCAACACTTTCAGATGATATGAACACCCTTATAGCTTTGTGCTGAACCGCATAGCGGCTACCTACGTACCCTCTCCGTTGCTCGAAGGGATCAAGCACGACCGTAGATCGCCAAGTTGTTTAGACAGTATGAACTACCTATAATGGCAACAACTATCTCTCATCAAATATCAAGTAAACTGATTCCACTTGCAGTATACAAATGAATTACGAGTAAAACACTACTCCAATTGAGCCAAAGATGCACAACATGATCCATATTTTCCAAAATACTCTTACACCCAAAAAGTAAATCATATTCAAGTTAATAATCACTTCTAGAAAATAAAAGGTTATATATGAACAACTAGGAAATTAATTTAAATTTAGTTCATAAATTGGGGATACGGCAATCTTAACGAGTATATAGGCTATATAATGTCCAAACACATTATTCTAACAAATCTAAGTATGACTATAAATATCCCACTGGCAAAATAAGTCAGGTGTCAATTTTATTTATTTATTTATTTACGTATGAGCGAACACCTAAAAGAAAATACCAATACTAGAATCTCAATAGCTTCAAATAATACCAACAATAATAGGATCCTGGAGAAAATAGGTACTGTGAAACAGTAAAAATAACAATATTATTTACCGTCAACAACGAGGATAAATGACAAAATTTATTTGTTGTAACTCCGCCAAAGCCAAAGTAGATCCCCACGTTTTCCAAATACTAGACACCACGGAATGAAACACTCGCATACAAAAGAAATCAAAATGATTAGACTCCCATGAACTTCCAACACGGATGAGATACCGTAGCACCGTAGCAGTAAATTTACAAGAACCACATTGACACATCAGTTCTAACTTCTAACTTTGGTACAGTACATATGAATGTATATTCAGAATGAGTAAGGATACCAATTCATTGTATAATCTATCATCAAAATCACTGCGACAATTTCACTTGCTGCCAGCAAGTAAGAAGTCTTACAAGCAAAAGCATTCCATGGTCAGAAATGAAAGAAAAGTAAGGCTTAAGCATTCAGTGCACTATCACCCCATGTGTCTCCATTTCCCTTCAAACACTGAGATAGATTTCGAGCCAAGAGTATTAACGATAGCTAAAGTACTATTTCATTTCCACTAGACTTACGTGAGCATTAAATGTCTACAAGATCAAGATTTATTCTTATAACACTATCATAAAAGCAGAGCTAATAAATGACAGTCTAAATGTTGTGATTTCGAGTTGCCCTCCGGGATGGACATGTCTAACACAAATAATTAATAAAGATGATAAGTAAAAACATTAATAATTCAGTAAGTTCCAATTTCATACATACCGAAATTCATAATTCTCTTGGCATAGTCAACACATTTATAAAAATGTCAACTCACTGTTTCGCAAATACGGAGGAACATGAAATGATCCATGAGAACAAATCAAGAGAAATGAAAATAAAGTAAAATAAATACTAATAGGCACAAGCAAAACATAATTATTTGGAAACCATTAATATGACATAAAATAAAACTAAATTACCAACCTGCCGGCGGTACTCGAGTTAGCCAAGGCATCCAAAGAAAAATGTTCGAGTCTCCATTGAGACCCAGAGCCTTTCGCAGAAAAGGACCAAGTTTCCGCTCTTTTAATTATCTATAGAAACTCAATCCATACTATGAGTACAGAGTACAAACTATACAAAAATCAAGGAAAAGATAATCCAATACTCTACATTTTGCATATACCAAAATGGTGCATTTCTAATCCTCCTATTTAAACCCATGAGTCATATATTACTACAAAGTTCACATCACTGAATTCAGAGGGAACCAAAATGAGTGACCATGTTAACAAACCAAGCCTCGAGTGTAACCAAGTCAGATCATATTTTACTCTTTTCATTTTATCAAGCCTAGAATCATTAATAGAGAAAAACATGAGTTTGAAGACTCAAGCATCGAATGTAATACAAATGCATGTACTGCGACTACCCAACTACTGCGACTACCCAACTAGTTTATACACCTGTTTTCAAGCAACGTGCATGACCTCATTTAGAGTGAAAATTCTAATTAGCTAGCATGTTTTCATTCGAATACTGGTAGTGAACATTTGCCTCCGCTAACGACAATAATATAGTGTAATTACACATACAGAAATCCTAAAGATAACCATATTCAACTGTTTGGACCAGCTAGCCATGTAGAAGGTAAACACTTTTAAAATGGAAGCATCAGGTCCATAATTAATGAAAAACAAGTACATTTAATTAGCATAAAACAATCCAAGATTAGGTCATACAAATCTTATAACCAACCATTCTTATAGGTGACATATACTATTGGGTTACGGCTAAATAGTTATTTTCTATTTGATTGGCATAATCAACACATACGTCGTATCATTTCTATCCCACCTTGTGTCAGTTCCAAAATGGTTGAATGATCACAAATTATAATTAGCCAAATCACAAGCTACAACAGAATGTTCAAAGAAATGAGGATGAGATTCATACTAAGAAATGTCCTCTTCTTTCAAGAATTTCGACGAATAGTGGCTACGCAGTCTTATTCGTAGAAGAATGTCCTCTGCAAGAGGTGTGTTTTTCCTGATTGGTTTGAGATCCTCTCACAGCTTCTCCACCTGCAAATTCGAGTTTGGATACAAACCCAACAATTTTGGACATCTATAAACCATAACTATTCAACACAATGAATGAATCAACAGCAACAACACCATTTTCTTGGCTAGTTTTAAGAGTCCTATAAATTTTCCATTCCTTCTCAACTTTGAAATCATCTCACTAAACCCTTGATAACACCCATCTCACTGATTTCAAACAAGAACAAGAACAAGAACAAGATTTCTAATTCAGTGGGTACCCTCCGTTTTATACAATTTCAAGGCTAAGATACCTTAACTTCTGTACCTTATGATTTCTTACAGGCATGGATAACAAGAGATCAAAAGAAAAGAGATGCTCCCCAGTTTCTTTCAATCAGACCCCTCAATCCCCGGAATTTCAGTAGAGGCAATGTCACAACTAGGTTATATGCATTACCAGATTTCTCAATTGTACATGGTAAAATCAAATTCAATCAAACCCAATACTAGATTTTACCAATAGAAAGAGAATATAAGGGAAATTAAGAAATTGAAATCAATATCAATTCATCTTGATACAAAATAAAAACAAAAAGGTTGCATGCACAAAATATTTGTTCTACCATAATCTACACAAGACAGTATAGAACAAAAACAATAAAAATTAGAATTAAAGGAGGTAGTAGAAAAAAACAAACCCCTTTCATTCCACTAATTTTTCTGGCAAGAAACTCTCCAATTCGTGATTTAAGCTGGAATTCAAGAAAACCCATTAAAACTTTGTAACATTTATTATCCTCCGGCAAAGATGTCACTGCAGCATCATTCCTTCCCCCGTAATCTAGCTAAATTAAACCCACAACTCCCAGAGAGTAGGAAGTGAAAGAAGATGAAATCATATTTCTCTTGGTTCTCAGTTTTTATGTAGAAAGATAATGTGACACGTGCCTGGACGCATGGTGATCTATTTAGGCACTCAGGTTTTTGTTAAACAACTAGTTGCCCCTATAAGAACTTTATTTTAGATTTGGGCAGACTCATACATATGAATTCATCCTAACTTAGGATTCTTAAGCACTACCAAATGAAAATATAATCATTTACAACTCAAATGATTTGAACCGAACCCGAGAAAAAGACACGGAGTGTCACAAAGAATCACTTGACCGAGATATTGCCTTCCAAACAATGGTTAATAAACAAGTGACTCACACAACTGCTCACTTAACCCTGGGACAAGTGTAACCTAAACAGGACACTATTAAAAAAAAAAAAACCCAAGCCCATGAAGGCACCAGACTAATGCGAGAAGGGGAATGTGCTATACTGAAAGTTCAACACCGTAAGAGATGCCCTATCCACTTAAGGAATTGATCACTCCTTTGCTTTGTCACCCATGGTTGGACCAATAGTATACAAAAAAAACCCCACAGAGCCATTACCATAAAAAACACAAAAATGCGGAATTAATTACCATCGCCCATTTTAATAAGAACTTTCATTACAAAATTTTATTCGCCTCGGACACAACACGAGGGCTTATTAAAATTCTCAAATTTAGAAAAAAAAAGAAAAGAAAAAGAAAAGGAGCATCACGATCATGCCTCGCCAGGAGCATCCTATTCGGTCACCATCCGACCCTCGCCCACGACAGCATAAAAAGCAACTACATCGCCATATTGGGGCATAAGCGATTCCACCCTCGGAATCATCAGAAACCACCACACAGACGAACTAAGCAGCGAGACCTCCTTGACAACTCGTGCAGGAGCAATAGCTGGGTACTGCCAAGTAGCCAAGGCATTCTCACTCTTTGCCTAAAAATGGCATCAAATGCTAAGGCATAAAACAGGGGCAAGGTATATATATGTATACGTTAAAATACGAAGACAGTATTTTATACCACAAAATCTTCAGCAACTCGGACAATCCATATCCACCACTCATAAAAGAAGAACAGATTACGCAAACGAAAATTATTTGTTATAAACTAAGTAAAAACGTGCGTAATAGCAGAAAGTGTTTCTAAGCCAAAACGGGCGAAACACATGAAACAAAGTGTTCCCAAGGTCAATCGCAGGAAGAAACACACTGTATGAAGTGCTTCCAAGCCGAATCGTGTTAAGAAACACAATGGCGAACACGAAATCTTCCCGCAAAAAGTCCAACCCACTAGCAGACAAACCCTTTTCTTTAAACTACTAAAGAGGCTAAAGAAAATATGCGAAAAGATAGGTCTTTCCGATAAGACATCGGTGATGATCTAGAGATTAGATCAAGAAAAACCGAAACATCAAGCAAATGAGAGGGCATACCATCATGCTTAAGAAAAAATGAATAAACAGCTAGCCGCCATGGAGGACGAGGAGGAAAACGCTCACCGAACATTGAAAGCTTCGATGAAAAAGACCTTTGATTCTACAGAAGGGAAAAAGAAAATGAAATTCAGTTCTCTATCCTAAGAGGATTTTTATAGGGATAAAAGTCCTCGAAAAGATAACCAGCATTTATCTAAAAAAGTCAAGGCACGATAAACGACGACGACCATAAAAGAAAGAGAGAGACATCCTCCATCTTGAAATGGGCAACTAACCGGCGATTCAAGGTCCAACGGGTAAAAGCGCTCTAAAAGTGCAGACGTGACGGAAATCTCGAACGTGGAAATAAAGACGGGACGGTTACGAAGTTTTCTTCCCATCATGCCCTTGGCAAGTTGCAAAGAAAATGAGCAAAATGTGAGGGTAAAATACCCGATGGCCACGTGTCAACATCCCAAGGGATGATCTCATGATAAGATGATAAGGTGGAAACATCGAATCATACTCTATAAAGCTGATTTCATCTGAATCGAGACACCTGCTACAAGCGTTACATGAATGACGCGTGTGAGGAGTGGTCTAATCAATTCAGACGGTCAAGTCTAAAAAGAAGGACTTCATTTAATGAAGGATCAGAAAAGACGTGGATGAATTTACATCGTACCAGAAGTCTCGGGCAATCTATAGTATAACCTAGAGGTGACAAAACACGAGGTTCTCTTAGAAGGAGCTACACGATGATAAATAGGGCAAGATAACTCGGAGGGAGAACCAAGCATGCCATCACGAGGGATAGTATAGAGTTCGTCCGAAGCAACGAGGAGATGTACGATAGCTCCGTCAGCTCGGCGAAACCAGGCCTTCACGAGTCCAACATGCCTATAAATACCATTCCTTGTAGAAGGAAATGGACAACTTATGTAATACTAGATGGTCTTTCTACAGAGAATTCCTGAGAGAGATCTAGATAAAGAGAGAGTGAGAAATCTAAGTGATATTTGTAGCTCTTTCAAGGGTAAGACCCTAATCAATAAAGAAAACATCTTCTTTCCCGTGGACGTTGGTCTTCATGGCCGAACCACGTTATATGCTTGTGTTAATCTTTACTTTCATGTTCTTTACATTATGTTTGTCTTTGAATCTTTAATGTTAGTAGCTTTAGAGCCTTTAGATCTACTTGGGTGTAGTTATCAGAAAAGATGCAACTACACCAGTTACAGTTGAAAGAAGAAGTAAGAACTCAGAATGATGTTATAGAACATGAATAAGAAGTTAGAATTGATGCTTCACCACAACAAGAAGAAAATACAAGACCAAGAAGAAATATTATCATGCCAGCAAGAATGAATGACTATGTGTTAACAAGAGATGATGCTAATGATGATGATGATGAAGTGATTAACCTTGAATTGTTTGGAGATTGTGATCCTGTAGCTTATGAAGAAGCTTCTAAAGAACAAGGTTGGTTTCAAGCCATGAATGAAGAATTGAAGTCAATTGAGAAGAATGACACATGGGAACTTACATCACTTCCACCAGGTAAGAAACCTATTGGTGTTAAGTGGGTTTACAAAACAAAATACAAGTCAAATGGTGAAGTAGATCGACTGAAAGCAAGATTAGTTGCTAAGGGATATAGACAGAAGAAAGAAATATATTACTCAGAAGTGTTTGCACCAGTTGCAAGACTTTATACAGTACGTATGATTATTTCTTTAGCTGCGCAGAAGCATTGGAAGATTTTTCAGATGAATGTGAAGTTTATGTTGAAGAAGTCAGTATTCTTGAATGGAGTATTGGAAGAAGAAGTTTATGTTGAACAACCAACAGGATACATTATGGAAAGGAAGGAAAATCAAGTATACAAGCTAAATAAAGCTTTGTATGGTTTGAAACAAGCACCACGTGCTTGGTATACAAGAATAGATTCTTATTTCATTAAGAAAGGGTTTACAAGATGTCCACATGAGCATACTCTATATTTGAAAGCTGATACTCTTGGCAATCATATTATAGTATGTTTGTATGTGGATGATCTTATATTTACTGGAAATAGTTCTCAGATGATCAAGGAATTCAGGGAGGATATGGTGAAGGAGTTTGAGATGACAGATCTTGGGTTAATGTCATATTTTTTTGGTATAGAAGTACAACAAACTGAAAAAGGAGTTTTTATTAATCAGCAGAGAAATTTAGAAGGAATACTAAAGCGTTTCAAGATGGATAATTGTAATCCAATTCTAACACTAGTGAAGGAGAGATTGAAGTTAACAAAGGAAGGATCAGGAGATCTTGTGAATTCAACAGATTTTAAATGTCTTGTTGGATGTCTTAGATATCTGACTGCTACAAGACCTGATATTATGTATGCAGTTTGATTGGTTAGTAGATTTATGGAAGAACCTAGACAGTCACATTTATAAACTGCAAAACATATTCTGAGATATGTTAAAGGAACAACTAGTTTGGGAATTCTCTACACTATTTCAAAAGATCCAAAGTTGGTTGGTTTTATTGAAAGTGATTGGGATGGTGATACAGAAGGAAGAAAGAATACTTCAGGTTATGGATTTCAGTTAGGAACTAGTTTTTTCTCTTGGTCATCAAAGAAGCAACAAGTTGTTGCTCTATCTACAACATAAGCTGAATATATAACTACTAGCAATTGTGCTACACAAGCTGTATGGTTAAGAATGATGTTAAAGTCATTGTTTCAGGAACAGAAGACACCTACAACAATAGTCTGTGATAATAAGTCAACTATTTCACTGACAAAGAATCCTGTGCTTCATGGGAGAAGTAAGCACATTGATATCAAGTATCATTACATTAGAGAGCTTGTTAGTAACAAGGAGATAGCTGTGGAGTTTTGTGAAAGTGAAGAGCAAGTGGCTGATATTTTCACCAAGTCTTTAAAGTCCAATACTTTCATTTACTTGCGTGGAAAACTTGGGATGATCAGTAGAGAGTATCTTGGTTTAAGAGAGGATGTTGAAGGTTAAACCAAGATACTATGTGAAGCAAATAGAAGAAGTTTAATTGTTTAGGTATGTCCAACAGTTTTATTAAGGAAACTGCCGGGTAAGAAAGTCTAGCCGTTTTATGATAGACGCATTTATGTGTCTATTTTCATCTCTATTGTATATATTGTTAGTACCCATTTTTGTACTAATTTTGGCATTTTATCCCTTTGTAGGTGTTTTTGGAGAAATAGGCTTTTGCGGCAAAATTGGCTCGAAAAGTTGCTAAAGGCTCCTGGGAGGACACTTGCTATTCAGACTCTCATTTTGGATAAGGGGTAACCCATTTCCAAGCAGCTGCTAAGCACAGACCGGCACTGGATAGGGGGAGGTCACATTTCTCAAATTTTCAAAGCAAAGAAATTGGCGAGAAAATTTTCTACAGAAAACAGAATTTTCTGTTTGATTTTTGGACGATTTTTAAGGAGATTCAAGGGCTGATTTTCGTTGGATTAACCCTGTTAAGGATAAACAAGTATGGTATGAGCTGTAGAATCGATTAAACAGGGATAGAAATCTGAGTTGGAGCAAAACAGGGAGAATTCACGATTTGAGTTGTTTTCGGTTTACAAAAGAATTTGTGAAGAGTTTACGGCAAGATTGGAGTGTATGGAGTCCTTATTCAGTCCTGAGAGAGTTTGAGAGAGTTTGGAAACCAAGTTGACGCGTAAAAAGAAGATCAAAAGGCTGTAACGTGCTGTGAAGAAAAAAAGGAAAAGATTTGGATTAACTCGAGTGATTTTGGGGTTTGGTGGATATATATAGGTTGATTCGAGTCATATTGAGAGGCAACAAAGTTTAGGGGAAAGTTTAGAGCCTTAGAGAAGCGTAAAAAAATCAACTGGAGTCGATACAGAAACTTTTCTGCTGCTGCAAAGAAGAAGAACACGAAGAACATTAGACCCTCAGAGACAGTTGCAGAAGCAGACTTATTTTCAGTGACAACGAGGTACGGTCGCATTTTCCTGCAGTCACCGAAGCCTTTCAGCAACAATTCCGACTTCTGATTTAGACCTTCAGCAACTGCAGAATCCGCTGTTTTAACACTTTTCTCCCTTTTAATCAACTTTTGAGCCATAAACATGTATTTTGAGATTATGATTAATATGAGGAGCTAAACCCCTTAGCCGAGGCGACGGAGGAAGCCATTGTTCCATGAAAAGTGGTATAGTTCTATTTTAATTATTTATTGCAATTATTTTACATGATTTTTTGCATAGAACTTAAAAGAAAAATTGGTTTTTATTGAGTAGTTGTGAAGTGTTTTGATGGGACATGCTTGGTTTTAATACTTTTGATGTTTCATGCTTCGTGCTTACAATTATTACTTCAAAAATCTATTAAAGGCAAATACTAGAATCACTTTAAAGAAGAATATTGCATGAATATTGATTAGAGTTTATCACTTAATTGGTCAATGGTGGAATCCAGAGTCTCGGTATTTTCTTATTATTGTCAAAAGAACTCTATTTAATTTTCGAAAATCCTTCACAAGTTCGAGCAACGAACCTTTTTACCACTACAACTACAAAACACATCAGGTATGTCCAACAGTTTTATTAAGGAAACTGCCGGGTAAGAAAGTCTAGCCGTTTTATGAAACAAACGGCTGTGTAATTGGCTTATAAGGTTCAACCGTTTTATAAAACAAACGGCTGGGTAATGTTTAAGAGTTTGATTTAATGTTTATAGTTTGAGTTTCTAGAAGAGTTATATTTTTAGAATTTGGTTTGTGTTAGGAAAGTGTGTTTGCTTAGTCGTCAAGTTTGTTAAACATATATATAGGATGTTGAGCCATGAGTTTAAAACACATCAATACAGAGATTTGTTTGAGTTACGTTTTGTGTTCATTAAGTCTTTGATATCAAATTTTCTACAATTCTGTCTTTCCAGGAGCTATCAGATTAATTTGATGAAAATCAAGCTCGATTACTTGTAATCTATTCACGAGTCACACAAAACTAGTTCTTATCTTTTACTCCCTCCGTACTACATATATAGGCGGAGTTTCAGATTTTGGCTGTCCCATTAGATAGGCGGATCTTCAATGTCAAAATGAGTTTTTCCACATATTACCCTTATTTAATATACATTGGTATCTCCACAGTTATGATAATGTTTCCAGTATTGGAAATAGAATAAGGGAAAAACAGGAAAGATAATGGATATTTATGAAAACAAAAATGTTTCTTAAACAAAAAGATTTTGTATTTTCCGCCTATATATATATATATATATATATATATATATATATATATATATATATGGTACGCATGGAGTAAATCATTAAATTAAACTATATATATATATATATATATATATGGTACGCACGGAGTAAATCATTAGATTAAACTAATTCATACCACTTGATAACAAAGTCAACTTTGAGTGTGAAGTGAACGTTTCAAAATCCAATAAAAAATATTTCATTGTTATCCACCAAACTGTAAACAACTATACTCATCTTAATGAGACCGACAATCGATCCATAAAACAGGAATATCCAGTGACGGGGATTGATTATTGCTAGAACGTTCACTAGTACAAATTCACGCCGGGGAAAGCCTTTACATCTCCATTCGCAATGGAAGAACATGTGATGGCAACTTGCATAGCTTAAACTACTCGAATCAATCGACTTAATTTGGACCATTCAAGTTAATAAAAGATGCAAAAACTTTCAAACTATGATAATCAACACTTAAATAATATTGTAAACGCGCTAACTTTGATTGCACACCATGTGGTCATTAAAATGTTATACAGTTCTATAAATAAAGTCTTAATGTTTTAAGCAAAACTCACAATTCGGAATAATGGCAAAGAATGCTCTCATTTTCTCTCCTTTGTTCTTTGGTTTGCTTTTCCTAGTTTTCATTGCTTTCACCTCTCAGTAAGTACTCTCTCATTCTACTACTTATTGTGGCGTGGCTTCAAAATTGTGAAACACATAGGTGTAAACATATTTTATTTTTTCGCGGTTTTGATTATTATGCATAGATTGTTACTCTAACAGTTCTCTTTTGTTTGTGCGATCGGGATACTCTTACAGAGAAGGAGGAGGTGTGAGAGGTCAATCGTGTAGACCTGGCAGTGGTAACAATTTCGGAGCCATGTATGGTTGTTCCGGTTGTGAAAGTCATTGTACATCACTTGATTTACCCGTAATATACTCAGGAATGACGGGATCGGCTGTTAAAACAGGGCAGTGTTATGCGATTATCAAAGCTCCTGAACGTTCTGTTTGCTTGTGTTGTGTTGCTTTCACCTCTGTGTAAGCACTCTCATTCTACTACTATCCTTAAAATTGTGAAACGGATAGGAGACGTTTTTTTTATTATTATTACTATTCATAATGTCATTTCTCTAATTGTCTTCTCGTTTTGTTTTTGGACTTTGTTTAATTTGTTTCTGTGGTCGGAACGCTATTACAGACCTTACTGTGCTCGGGGTTCTTATTTTGGAGCTGGGTCTCAAAGTCGTTGTTCCAATTGTGACCAGTTCTGTAGTTCATACGGGCTTCCCGCCGGATACCCTAACCGAAATCCTATTATATCGTCTTCGTGCTCTCCCGCTCCGGATTCCGGACCTTATGTTGTTTGCCATTGTTGTGCTTCTTGAAGAAAAATCCTAACCATGTCCTGACGAATCCACCGTACTTCTTATTTGGTATTGTTATTAGCTACAACTAGTGTTTCGGTGAATGTATTAAAAAAAAATTCTACGGGTTGTCACTCATTCCATGAGATATCATTAAAGAAGATTTATTAAGAAAAAGAGGCAGAACAAAAACTTTTTACAAGGAGTAAGAAGAACCACACAAAGAAAGAAAAAAAAGGGGCGGGGATTTTGTGTTTCCCCCTTAAAATAAATAGTTATTTTGCATTACCTCTTTTTAAATTGCTAATTGGTGAAACCCTCTATCCGTTATAACTTCTGTAACTACACAGTTAATAGTGCACGTGCAGTTCACGTGTGCATCATAAATACATAATTATTTTTAAGAACCCTAAATTACTCTTTAACCTAAAATAAGAAATGAATATGTGATTAAATATCACCCGTTGATAGAAAATAGACGGTGAGTAATCCATGTGGTCTTGACATTCTGTTTGATGGTTACACACTAAATATCTTTTCTCTCATTTGCAGAAACTCACTTCTTCCTTCTCTATAAAAAAAAAAGAATATCCGCCATTAATATGTAAAACCTAAACCTTAAACTCTAAAATTTATGAAATTGAAGGCGATAATGATGGAGACTGCAGAAAGAATTCTCTGTTCCTAATATTCCGCCACCATGAGCACCTTCAGTATCTAGTTTCATTGTCGTCATATGTGGTGGTTGCTTCTGCTAATCGAATTGAGAAATAAAGAATTTGAATTATTGAAAAATACATTGAAAGGGAGAACGAAAGATGGAAAGCGTAGGTCTTGGTGTTTGGAAATGAATAAATCAAGAAGATCATCCATTCAAACAATTCCAACAATTTTGATTACCTGGTTTTGTATTAGATCTACCATAAGAAGGTATTGTGTATAACAAAAAATGGTTTTGTTTGTTTTGATTCTGTTTAGATTGACATTTTGACATTTTGTATTTGAAGTAATAGCTATTGGACTAATGCTTTGAGTCTCTGAATTTTCTGAACAAATAAATAAATAAAAATGGTCGGATTCAAGGAGAACGAAGACGGAGAAGAAAAAGAAATAATCTTCGCTTTTTCTATTACACGTGAATCAATTGGCCTCGTTCCACCGGGTGTACATTTTCTGTTTTTGTGTGTGTAAGGAATAAGGAGCATGAAAGCCCCAAAATTTATTGATACTTGAAAATAATTACATAATATTCAATTCCATCCATAAATCGAAATACATGATTAATACAATAATCTTGAACTGAAAGAAATCGAAAACAAAATTGTGTACCAAATATATGTAAATCGAAAGGGGAATTGAAATCTTCTAATGGTTTATCACCATTTTGTCGGATACTCTCCGAGAAGATATGATGCTTAAATAAAAGAAGTAATATGCCCAAATTCCACACCGAATTCTGTAATCTCTGATCATCACGTCCGTAAATGGCTGATTGAAAGATTGAACAAAACCGAAGGCCCTCTAGGAGGTATGAGAAACCGTAATGACATACACTTGCCACACGTATGAGAATAAAAAGACACGGTAAATACATATCAATCATTGCTATAATGCAATTTTATTTATTCAAACATTAAAAAAACCTAAACTACTCTACCCGAATCTTAACAAAATCAAGATCCGGGTAGAAAAGATAAAGAGATTTTATGAATGAAGACGAAGATAACTGACTTTTTTGGATGAAGATAACTACCTACTTGCAGAGCGTTTTTTAGGAGAGAAAGTACTAGAAAAAGTTTAGCCTTGTACATTTTCTGTTTTAGGCTATAAGTGTTTTAGGGATTATGTCACACACGCGTGTTGTACGTGCACAATCGACAGGGCAGTTACAGAAGTTATAACGGACAGGGGGTTTCACCAATTAATAATTTTAAAAGGGGGTAATGCAAAATAGCTATTTATTTTGAGGGGGAAACACAAAATTCCCCCCCAAAAATAGATTAACCCTTGTTTCTCCAAGGATCGAAGCAAGTCACAACTTGTTATTATGGAGAATAGAGATCATTAAAACTTGTTCAAGAAATCAATAATGCTAATTATCATAGAAAAAGTTCTCTTTCCTAAAGTTGCTCTAACTTGAAATACGTGCAGAATAATCTATTTTGCCTGGTTCTCTCAAGCTTCCTGAGCTAGCAGTCATGGAATCATAAGGTAAATTTTTATCCAAATCTTAATTGTGCTAATACGTTGCGTTTTTGCAGGGTATTCAACTGAAGTTTCTCTAGCTACTCCAGCCTCTATCTGTTTGCTCCAAAAAAAAATAAAAAATCACTCCAATGTTCTTAAACCTGCTTTCAAAACCCTGTAGCATTTCCCATCCCCTGAATAGTGATCCCCTTGAGTTAATTTCACTGTTCACTCATTTAATCCCCCACCTTCTTATTGTGGTCTTTGAGATTTTTCCACCTGCAAGCTCATTGAATGTGTACTTCACCCATCCCTTACCATCAACTATGTCCCCTTCCTCCCACCCCTTCTCTGCTCTAAACAACGACCTTGCATTAACTTATTCCTATTCTAATTCTCATTCTTCCCCCGCATTGTTAGTAACCACTTCAACAACCACCTACCATCTTGATTATCTTCTGTCTGGCCTGTAATTCTAGCCTTGCCTTGTTGTGGTTAGCCTTGCCAGCTAGCTATGAACATGGTACAAGAAATTGATGTCTCTCTGCAAGAGCCATTCCCAAACTCAGTCAACTCCAGTGTAAACTCTCTCTGGTTGTTATTCTGGATCTGGCTCTTTGCAATAGTAATAATGTTATCCATCTCATGGTGTAAAAAACTCAAAAAAAAAATCACCAAAGTTACAGCAGACTGTCTAAAGTTTCCTACATCTATTTTATCAATGAATCAATCAGAGAATACTGAGGATATTCTCAAAAAGCTAGATATTAACAAAGTCTTTCAATTATCCGAGGAACAACTTGCTGAAAGTAAATGTGAATCGAATCCCTAAATTATCACAAAGATTAACTGTGAATTCAAACTAAAGAAGGAAAAAGCTATTGAAATAGTACAACAAATTTGGCAGCTGGATTATGAACCAGAGAGTACCTTAGTTTTCAGAGGTAAGGAAAATAATATCTTTGTGTTTAAGTTGAGGATAAGGAGTGATGTTCTATATGCTCTCTCCAAAAATATCTGGAGTCTGGGCCCTTTTCTGCTGACGGTCCAAGAATACTTATATGGGGTTGTTCCTTCTTCAATCAATATGGATATCATAACCTTGTGGGCTAAACTGATGAATCTACCTCCTGAGCTTTTCCTGTGGACAGATCCCATTTGATCTGGCAAGTTCTATGGCTACTTGTCTTATGGTGGAACCTTCAAGAAGTCGGCAAAATCTCTCTTTCCCAAGAGCTCTGGTTGAGATAAATGTTAATGAGAGGCTTTGGGACCACATCCCAGTTAATGTTGGAGCAAAAGAAGTCCTAAAAGTTAAACTGTTTTTTGATAAACTACCAAAAGGCTTCTGCAAGCACTGCAGAATTCTCAATCATAGAAAGAAAAGATGCTCTACTCAACAGCAACAAAAATACATTAAGGATACACAAATGGAGGAACTGGAAGAAAAATAAGAAGATGAAGCATTTGTGGAAGAACAACTTCAAGTCATTTCTAATGCAACTTTCAAAGATACTTTACTTACTTGCTTAATGGAACACAGAGCTTCCAACAAGGAGAATGCAGTACTTTTCATACTGAACAGAAGGTGACTCTCAAATGAATACTGAGGTGGACATCCAACTGAAAGATACAACTCTGAACACAGAAACAGCACCAGGCTTTAAGCTAGGAGTATTACTCAAGGAGACTTTAATTGAATTTGAAGATGTGCACTCAAAGAGACAAATCACTGATGGGGAAGAGATGACACCACCATAAAAAATACAAAGAATTGGAACTGATAACGGGAGAGCTTTCAAAAAGAGAGGAAGGAAATCTAGCAGCTTCAGATTTGTCCATGGACCACCTGAGGTGGTGAGTTTTGAAACACAACCAAATAATGTTTTTCAGCTACTAAAACCAGCTTCATTTGTAGAACCCTCACTAGGATTTGAAAATTTTAAGAAGCATACTAGACCAACAAAAAGAATTTTCTTACCAAAAGTCCAAGGAAGAATCTCAGCTTAGATGGTCCAACAACAACGAAGGAAAGAAAAGGTTACTGATGATAATAAGGAGATAGCTTTCTGCAATGGCAGAAAAGGCAAAACTACTCTGATAATAGAGCAGGCAACTGGGAAGAGAAGCTACAAATTTGAAGCACATAAGAATGCACAGTTCAGCACTGGTATCTCAAAACTCTCAAGCTCTGAAATGGAGAGAAGGAAGGATGCATAAAACAAGACTCTTTCTAACACAAAAGCTTCAACATCTACTAAGGGAGAAGAAGTGATGACATCCAAGGAAGTGAAAGAAAACTTAACAAAAGGAGATGCAAAACTGAAAACACTCATGAGGAGGAAAAAAGCAACAGTCAAATAGTCTACCAAGCTGATGAAAACAAATTATGAGAAGACTCTATTGAAAGCAATGCTGCACATCACAGCTCAAAGAGAAATTATAAGAAGACTCTAAGGACGACACCCTCCATTAGGGAGCTGAATTGTGTCAAAAGACGTTAATATCATGGGGCTATGACTCAAATGAGAGCATAGGCCTGTCGTATTTACGCATCAATATATCCTGCAGATGAAATAATACGAGAGATGATAAAGCGAGATCAATGGGTCATTGCATGAAAATGTAAAGACCGCCTGCGATTTCGTCGCACAACCACGAATAATACATTAAGGCAAAATAAGACCTCTAATTAGGGGGGCCAATAAGACCTCACGAGAAACACAAATAAATATATAAAAATGTAACTAACATTATTTTGCAGGAAAGGAGTTCAGACGATAGAACGTATGACATCAAAGAAAAGAGAATGCAAAAAGAAAGTAAAGATTAACGCGCATATATAATAAAGTGAAGGGATGAAAGTACACATATGACACATCAAGAGGTAAAGTAGATGAGAAGATATTCAGGTGAGACACTAAACCAAAAACATCATTAATATAAACATTCCTGTGAACGTTAACGCATAAATGCAACACCTGCTCATCTTTTGACGATTAACAGAGGCAAGAATGGGAATGAAAACATATAAAGGAATGTTGCTCGTCACTATATGATAGACTCACGCATAAGTTATACATTATTACAAACGCGTATGTTATAAATTATTATCAACGCACATATTATACACTATTACCCTTGGAAAAATATTTTTCTTTCGACTAATGACAAACTGCAAGATTAAGTTACGCAAGAGTAAAGGAAGAAAGAGAATATACATTGAAGAGAAAGAATATACATTCAAGTCTCAAAAATTTGGGAACAACCAGTGTACAAAAGGAGGATAATGTAATACAAAGAGCAGAAGAAGACTTCACAAGCAGGGAAAAGAAAGAAAAACGAAAAGAGTCTTCAGAAAATGCGGTTATTTCCCACCCAGATCACTTTCAGTATCTTCCGAAGAATGCTCTCCTGATTCTTCCCCAGACTTCAAGTCATTGTCCTCTTCATTGGTGACTTCATATTCACCACATTCTACTTCACTATCAGAAATTTCAGAATCTTCTTCATTAGCAGGAACTTCAGGGAAATCAAAATCCGTAAGAGGAATGTTATGCTCAACACAGATCTTCCCTGCGTACTTTTGGACTTCTGAATCATGAAGGCGAACCGCGTCTTTAGTCAAGTTAGAGACGGTGACCATCAATTTCTTCTTGATCCTGCGGTACTTAAAATCCCTGGAAGAAATCTTAGATCTCAACTCCTCAATCTCCTTGAGCTGATTCTTCTCGGATTCTATAAAGAAGGACAAGATTAGTGAGGATGCGAAAGAAGAAAATCAAAGCATAATATAAAGAAAAAATCATTAAATAAGAATCATGAGCAACCTTCTTTTCCAGAAATAATGGCTTTAACCACTTCAGCATGGACAAATTCTAAACTAACATTGGTAGTTAAGCCCATCCTAGCATTATCAATAACTCTAGCAGCCCATTCAAACTCATCATCATTTTGAATAAGAAGACGAGAGCGAATCGTATTCTCACGAGCAATCAGGGCGTTCTTTTTGCTTATAGCTTGATCTCTCTCTATTTGAATTTGGAGTTTATTTTCATGAAACTCCTTCAAAGCCTGAGCACCCTTAAGAACTGCCTTGTCCTTTTCAGTAATGAGAGCGTTCTTTTTCGCCTCAAGATTCTTAATTTCTTCCTTATAATTGTGTATGCGGCGTTTAAAACTATTATTTATGGATAACATATTCCTATGCTCACGCTTAAGAATCTCATATTTCGACTTGAGTTCCTCCATAGTAAAAGTCCTTAATCTGTCATTTGAGGAGTTATTCAAGGAGGCATTAAGATGCTCTAGAAGAATTTCATCCTCAACGAGATAATTAATTTCATCGTCAGTTAAGTTGTAGATCTCTGCAAAGGCAAGCGATTAAAGGAGAACGAGAATGACGCGAAGATGTTAAGGTAAAGAGGGGAATGAAATACGTACCAACAAGCTGCTCATTCATGTTGCGGAGATCTATCACGTGTTTAGAGATCGAAGAATAATCACCTTTGAGCTTGATATTTTCCGCTTCCATAGCACGAGTCTTTCTCTGAAGATCGGAAGTTACCGCATAGGACATGCGAGCGCTCTGCATCAACAAGGAGTAAACAACAAAGTGGATATAAGGCATAAAACTATAATGAAGGTTAAACGCACTAAAAGGAAACTTACCAAAGATCCAAGTGCGGACTGAAAATTTGGGCTTAACGTAGAGGCAACTCCTTTTAAGGACTCGTGACTCAGAGAAGGAGCGTCACAAATTTTAGCAGTTGCTTCACATGTACCAGTCAATTCCTCATTATTGATAGCTGATAAAGAGTCCGAGAAGATACTTGACAACTGCCCCATAGAAGATGTGGACGCGGAGTTGTCAGGAAGAAGCATAGCGTCATCCTCAGAGTGAGAATCTAAGGGGGTTGGAGAAGATGCCTTCCGCTTCTTAAGAGGATTCTGAGAAGGGGTCTTAGAGACAACCTTCTTACCCTTACCCTTAGATGGGAGTGTATCATCATTAGAACCCTCAGCGTCTATAGCCTTCGCATACACACATAATGAGAGATAAGAAACAGAGGAGTATTTCTTACTTCATTATTGTGCGAATTTGACGTCTGAGATGCATTTCTATTAGCCTTCTTTTTCTGCTTCGCAGTCTGAAACCAAAGGAAATAGTTAGGGAAACGAAGGGCAAAAGAAGAGAAATAAACAGAAAAATAAAGTTAAAAGTAGCGTACCACATCTTTTTCCTCAGGCCATACAAATTCCCAGGGTTTATAAGCGGCAAACTCCCTAGGAAGGGAGAGAGGTGAATCATCAGCACCCTTACCAGTAATGTAAGGACCTTCAAGAACAATAAGATATTCTACCCAGTGAGTATCCTTTGAACGACGCGCAGAGTCATTAGATGGATTGTGAAAATCAACATCCCGCATGATTTTCTTGTTCTCTGCGATACCATCCGCTCTCACCAAACGGATTCCCCAGCGGTATTGCTCGTTTTTCACGATAACAACATTGTAGTTGGAAAAAAAGTTCTCCACTGTGTATTCTTCCTTATTGAAAGGATTCTTCCACTTGGGATAGGAAGATTCCAATCCAGCCGCGCGACGAGAGTATTCAACTATATTTCTAATACAATCGCCGCTCAATTGGAATACACCGCGCGAAAATCTCGCATCAGATAGAAGCTCGTAAAAAAGAGGAATTTGAGGGTCATAAAGGGGAATGGGAAGACCCGCAGAAAGTTGGCCGAGCGAAATGATGATTTTCTGATCACCATATTGGTCAAGCGAAAACCATTCAGGTCTGAGCACAGAGGTGGATTCTGATCCAGGAGGGGCTGATAGTACGAAGCCCTTACGCCCGAATTCATCTTTCAATTTAGCAAATTCTTTAACATTCTTCCAGCCGGGTTTAAGACCCATTATTAGAATGGGAATGGAAAATGGGAATTTAATCAAGAAGATTAAATCAATCAAGATCATGATGATCAAGATGATGATGAAGAATAGAGTTTGAAATCGAGAAAAGTGAGAAGGGAAGAACGATTGGAAGAGAATGTGAAGAAAGTGGTAAGGAACGATCAAATATTAGGCGGAAGAAGATGAACAACGGCAGCAGATGAAAGTTGAAGAGAAAGAGAAAATATGAAGAGAGAAGGTAAAAAGAAAGAAGAGAAAACGTGTCACGGTAAATAAAGGATTTCATCCCAACTCCCACGATATTTCTTTCCATCAGTGCATTAATTAGGGACGGACGGATAAGAAGAGGCGGTTATCAGGGACGTGTCAGATGGCAAGAGGCAGAGTAAACATGTGTAAGCTGTCATGCCGAAATTTTGGAAAAATTATCAAATTGAAAAGAATACGAAAAGATGAACTGGTGCGGCAAAATAACAAACTAAGGTTTCTCGTTCCGCTCTCTCCCTTTTGAAAGAACGATACGAGAAGAGGCAAAATGTGGGTGCAAAATACCACACACTCATTTGATACGCGAAATAAATTCTCTATTAATAGCAAGCGAACCTGAACGCATATATAATACGTCCAAGATGACGAACCAGATGACGCCACCAAGTCACGACAGAAGTGTGAAGAATCGTGCGGCAGTGAAGAAACCGCGCAGCAATGATAAAGTCTACGCGACGTTGACGCGCGCCAGATCCGAAATTAGGGTCCTTATTAGCTGTCCTCCACTATGTAAACTCCTATAAAAGGAGCTTAATGCCTTTGTAGAGGGAGAGATCTTTTTGGTGAGCTGAGATAAGATATTTAGGAGAGATAGAGTTATTTTCTTTCCATGTTAGGGTTTTCCCTCATTATCTTTGTACTTATTCTAAGATTTAATAAAAGATTTGAGTATTTCATCATGATTTCTGAGATTACTTCATAGATTATCATTAGGGTGTGGTTGTAGGATTTCCTGCAACTACACTCAAAAACTTATTTACTTAGGCATTGTTGCACGAGCCTTCACATGGATTTGAATTTGAAAGAATCTTATTAAATAATGAGCTAATCAAGCACGAAAAACCAGTGAAAGAAGGTTCCTTTAGTCTTGTTTCCCAAGTTGGTTGCATATCAAGTTTACATCAGAATTATGGTTACAAAAACTATATAAATACATGTATCCTAAACCCTAACAAGATATGGAATTCTAGGTTAGCTAACCGTACAAGATTATTGTAATCATCGATTCATCACATTAATAAAATCTCTCTCAACGAGATTCCATCCGTGGATGTAGCATGTAGACTTCATTTGCCGAACCACGTTAAACTCTTATCTCCTCTATTTATTGTTTATATATATATATATTATTTTTTTGTGAATGGATAGTGACACCTTTGGGGTTATAACTCACGGACCGATCCCTGATTTTATATCATCATCAAATTAATCGTGTTTAGTGCCTAAAAATAATTTTGGATATAAACAAGCGTCCGAGTTAATGGCTTGGTTTTTTACAGTAAACAGATTCACCTCTGGGTTTCTATAACGAAGCAAGTCAAAACTTATTATGGAGAACAAATCATAAAAACTTGCTCAAGCAATGAGAATTCCACTTACCAAGCGCCGACTTGTACAGAATATTAGTATATTACTAATTGAGCTAGTGAACCCAGTAGTAGAGGTGCTGAGGATCTTACCAAATTTGGTAAATATATTAATTAATTATTTTTTTTAAACCAGTTTTTATCTTCAAAGATCATGGAATCATGAGTGAACTTCAAAACCTATCCGTTCAACCTATTACAAATAATTTTCAAGACCAACTAATATGGCTGTCATTGTTGACTATATATCCACAAGATTCGAGAGTTTACTAATTATATTTAACTTGATTAATTAACTATACTCAACTTGATGATATTTTGATAAATTATTGTTAACGATGTGAAGTTTGGACTAAGCAAATTCCGATCACATGACAGATGTTGAGTCACTTGTAACTTTTGAGTCAGATTGCATTTTATGGGTCACAAAAGCAGATTTTAAATTTTAATATACGTTTCTTGTATTCGAAAATTGTTGCATGTTATTTTCCGATTGGAGTTGATATTTTTAACATTCAATTGAATTTTTAATATATGTGACTTCTTGGTTGACCTCGTAATTCATGTCAGATCCCTAAAGTTCGCGGCGTAGGTAGTATCGATGACTAGAAAACAGTAATGTTTTCCAATGCATCATTTTTACATTATTGTTACCTGCTACTAGTACTAACCATTCTTCTTTGCAAAATAATCTCATTTTCAACCATACGTTACCCCACGGTCCCCACTACACCATCTCTTACAAACTTGTCTAGTCTAAACTATCAATCTCTCTGGATCAAAAACTGAGCAACAACAAAAACATGGCTTCCTCACTGTCAACACATGAATTGGGAATCCCTCAATTTCCAAAGAATGTCCAGTCCAAAGTTGAAGAAAGTAGTAATAATATTCAAATGAAGGAGCTGTTGCAGGAAAACTGTGAATACCACCAAGAAACAACATGTAACGAGAGCAGCAGCTGGGATCCTAATAAGTACATGTCACTTTACAAAGCAGCCCGGAAAGGTGATTGGCTATTCGCTAAGAAGTTGTTCCAGGATGATCCAAATGCAGTGACTGCAAAGATAACAAAATTATCAGAGATGGCAATACATGTTTCTGCAACAGCTGGACGTTCGGAGTTCGTGGTGGAGCTTATTAAAATCATGCCACTGGAAGCACTGGAGTTTAAGGAGGCTAAAAATGGCGAAACGTTACTTCACCTTGCTGCAATTTCTGGAATCGTCGAAGCTGTTAAGGCCATAGTGAAAGTGAACCCGCATTTGACGCAGAGATGCAACAATTCCGGATGGGTACCACTCCTGAGTGCTGCTAGCCGTGTTTCAACATCATCGAAGGAGCGTCAAAGGAAGATGGTGGAGTATCTATACAGTGTCACGAGAGACGAAAACCCCAGTCCCTTTAAGGGCTATTTGGGTGCTACACTACTCTGCACTCTAATTAAGGCGGGTTTCTATGGTAAGTTTTATTAAGATTGATTTGCATCTAGGGTACCCTTCATATGCACTATTAACTCAATTATTCGATCTATGTTTCTAGAAATTGCATCGTCTCTGATCGAACAGTATCCAGATCTGGCTATTGAAACCGACAAGGATGGCGTTTGTGCCTTAGAAGTGCTGGCCGAAACGCCTACAGCATTCCGGAGTGGAGTTTCTCTGACACCTATTGAAAGCTACATCTACGATTGTTGGTGACGTGATTTTTCTGTACCGGTATGAAGTATTTTCTTTCTCATGCATGCTGACCTTATTTCTATCGTGTTGTGGTACAGATTTGCCTATTGAGTTGCCTTCTACATGTCCAAAACGCCACTATGTAATAAAAGGAGACGCTGAAGATCCTTCTGAGATCCTAGGGAACCAATACAGTAAGGGAGTCATAGCCAAGGCCCTCAATATGACCAGCATTACTCAAGGTATATGGTAGAAACTCTTACATGATCATATGTTAATCATATCTAATTTATCTGATGATGATGACTTAATTAGCTTCGGTTGGGGATCAATGATCTGATCATACTTGACTAGAACACCCAGTGCAGCCCTGCCAAGCTAGATGTCTTTCTTCTGTTTTGCATTAATAATGTTGTCATTCTTATCATATTAGACAATGTGATTAGCGTCCTCCAAATTCATTTCGTCACTTATCTGGCACTCAATAGTCAATCATCTACTAAATTTAGCTCTTCAGTGATTAAGTTTTTGTAATTCCATTGCTGAGGCTAATGATTTAGATTGATTTGCTTTCCATTTCAGTACTGCTTGCCAAAATATTACCAGCATACTACAAAATTTTGAAGACTAAGCAAGCCTTGGCTTTGGTGAAGTCCATACTAGCACGGATTTCTCAGATGCCGAATTCAGACATTTCAGATTTTTTCGAAAAATCTGACATCATAAGCAAATTCGCAAGGTCAGGAATATCAGAGTTTATAGTGGAGTGCCTTGAAACATTTCCTTTTGAAACAAACAAACAAGAGATACAAAAAATTGCAGTTGAACAAAGACATGGTAATATCTTCCAACTCATACATGAGATGAATGTCGATGAGAAATTGTTATCCTTTCAAGACGAATCAGGCAATACCATCCTGCATTGGGCTGCAAAGTTAGCACCACTTTCACGTCTCAAAACGTTTGGTAGTGAAGTTTTTCAAATGCAGCAAGAGATGCGTTGGTTTATGGTGCGTATCAATATATACTTACTGCATCATAAGAAACATAAGGACCGTGCACCTACATTTCTACTATACCACTCCGTTTTAAATATTTCCATCATGTAGTATGTTTTTGTGATACCCTTATTTATATATCAGGCGGTGGAAAATTTGGTGTTCAACATTGATAAGTCAAGGAGAAATAACGATGGAAAGACTGCTTATGAACTATTTACGAAGGAGCACAAGGACTTGATGCAAAAAGCAGAAGAGTCTGCGAAAAAAACTGCTGAATCATCCATGCTGGTAGCATCCTTGGTCGCTACAGTAGCATTTTCTGCAGCTATTACAGTACCAGGTGGAAATATAAGTGACAGTGATAAGAAGAATAACGGTACTCCTATTTTTTTACTCGAGAAAACATTCTTGGTTTTTGTGGTGGCAGATGCCGTAGCGTTCTTCTCCTCAATTACTTCAGCTATGATGTTTATAACAGTCCTTACTAGTCGCCATACAGAAACACAATTCTTAAAATCATTACCACAAAAGATTATCTTAAATCTTTTGACACTTTGCATATCCATATTTACCATGATGATAACTTTTGCTGCTGCACTTGTTATAATACTTGGACGCCAGTTTACAGGGGCTCCCGTTATCATATCATTGTTGGCCTTAGTGACAGTTACCTTCTTTGGTTCTTTGGTATTTCCATCACTTCTCCAAATGGTTTTCCAGATATATGCGCCAAAGTTTCCTGTTGCTGTTTTGCAATTGATTCAACCTTGAAACTGATGGTGATCTTTATATAATTGTACTGTTTGCTAATTGTGAAATTAATTTCGTTTTGTTGATTCAGTTGTGTTGTTGTAATAGTTTTTGTTGAGATTGTAGTTGCAGGAGATCCTACAACCATACCCAAGTAAATCTATGAACTAAATTCAAGACATCATGAAGAGGACTCTAAATCATTTCATTAAAAGATAGGTCAAATATAAAGTTGATGTATGAAAACCCTAACTTGGATAAATAATACAATTTTCTCTCTCCAAAAATTCTTATCTAAGCTCTCCAAAAGATCTCTCCCTCTTACAATGGCTTCTTGTCCTTTTTATAGGGGTTACATAATGGAGGACAGCTAATAAAGCCCCTATTTTCCGATCTGGGGCATGTCAACTTCGTCCTGACTTCTACATTGCCGCGCTGATCTTTTAACTACCGCGTTGATCTTCAAACTTTTGGTGTGACTTGGTGACATCATTCTGCTTGTCAGCAGAAATATACTCCATGCGTCATATTCGGCTGTTATCAAATGGAATCTTTCGCGCTACTGATGGTTGTGCGGTATTTTGCACCCACATTTTGCCTCTTCTCGTATCGTTCTTTCGGAGGAAAGGGCGGTAAGAGAAGCTTTACTTTATGTTCCAGCACCAACTCATCTTTTCGTATTCTCTTAACTGGTATTTTTCCGGAATTTACAGGTAACCGTCTACACGTGTTGACTTGTACCTTTTAACTGACACGTTTCACTATTGGACCGACTATCTCTTTCTCAACAATTTTCTTATTTAATAACTGTGGTGAGGAAACAATTCTCTTTCCTTTGTTTTCCTCTCTTCTCTATCAATCTTCATCATCTTCATCTTCTCCGAGTTTCCTTCTTCTCAGAATCTTCATTTGTGTCAATCTTTTCTTGACTTCATGGATCCAACAGTCAGGTTAGTTTGTTCTTCCATTACTATTATTTTGTTTTTCTCTTCTTTAATTTTCGACCGCCATTGTTGTTCTGTTGCTGCTGGTTTTGTTCTTCATATTCCCATACTGCTTTGATTTCAGCAAGGATTCTTCATCTGGTAATCTTGTCTTCAAGGTATCGAATCCTAACTCTTCTTCTTCAATATTGTTCTAAGAGTTCTAAGGTATCGAATCCTAACTCTTCCTCTTTCAGGATTATTATATAGCTCACCCTGCTGAAGAGAAGCGGTCTTTTATGAGTGATAAGGCGATGTTTACGTGTCACTATCTAGCTCTTAAGAAGATCTGCACTGATCAGGAAGAATCTCTTCGTGTTTTGAAAAACCAACATGATGAAGAAGTGAGGAGTTTAACCAGAGAATGAAAAAATAATTCAGAGCAAAATAAACTTGACTGTGAATATGAATCAACTCCGAGATCAGCATAAACAGCTAAAGAATTCTTATTATAATTTAGCAAAGGAGAATGCCTCTCTTTCCAAGGATGAAAGGAGGATTCGATCCCGTCTTCAAGGTTTGGTTGGTGATGACTTTGATAAGTATATGGAAGATATGAAAAATAGTGGTCTTTCCTTATCCCATCATTTCGCTTCTCAGAGGGAAGGTAGTCATATTGAGCTGACTGTCTCGGTTTTTATTTACTTGTAATTTGCTTACTTGTCTCCATTTTACCTCCCTAGTTTTATTTGTAATTCTTTATTTTTGAAGCGTCTGAGAAATCGTATCAGTCTACCATCCAGAAGTTAAGGTCTGATCTTTCAAAGGCGCAAAAAGAACGCGGCAAGCTTTCCGTGACACTTTCATCTTCTCGAGACAAGGCGAATAGGAGATGTTTGTATCTTGAGAGGTTAATGGAAGTTTCTGTGGAGAATGTCAAGAAAAGTGTCGCACGTGATCTCTTTGTCGAGTCTAAGGCTCTTGCATATCAAGTCTGCCTTACTCATTCACTTCCTTTGGTAGAGGTGGAGCCTCTTGAAGTTCCTGCAGATGAAGAGCTTCCTGACCCTGATAGTGATTATTTTGATGAGAGTGATGATGATAAGGAGCTCCTTGTTCAAGAACACCAGTCCGGGGAAAATGAAGCTGATGGTGAACTTTCAAAGGAGGAACATGAAGCTGATAGTGAATTCTCCAAAGATCTCAATCCTAATGCTGAGATTAATGTTGAAATCTCCGCACCAAATCAAGATACTCCTCAAAATGATCCTTATTTCTTTTTCTTTCTCTACCTTTTATGTAACTGGATATTCCAAAGCTTGTGGAGCATGAATTCTGTTTACCTGTTCTTGGCTACACACTAAAGAGACATATTTTTGTTTTCTATGTCTTTATGCATTTATTACCTTTCTGATATCTTTTATTACCTATTTGTCTTACTTTTCTGAAAAGGCGAATAACACCTCTTGTAAGTAATTTATTCACATACTTGCCTCTGTTCTTCGCCTTTGAAGACAGTAATGAGTTTACATATCCTTAGTGGGCGGTAATTACGCCTTATTATGAAATTTTAAATGCATACCTGCCTCCGTTATGTGATTTTTATTTGTCTATCTTCCTTTATGCTTTGTGCTTTCCTTTCGAATTCTTCTTCTGCAAAATAATTAACGTTTTATTTAAATAGGTCGAAGGGTTTTTTTGTTGAGGTCTTATTGCGCCTCCCTAAGTAGAGGTCTTAATCAGCCTCCCCATGTTAATAGGACTTATCCTTGCCCCAGGGTATTCTTTTTGGTCGGGCGGAAAAATCGCAGGCGGTCATTACCCTTTCAAGTAATAATACATTGATTTTTCCTTATCATCTTTTCATATTTTTGCCTCTGCAGGATATATTGAAGCGTAAATACGACAAGCCTATTTACTCCCGTGAGTAAAAGTCTCATGATATTGACGTCTTAGACACACAATTCAACTCCCTAAAGGAGGGTGTCGTCCTTATATTCCCCCTGATTTCCCCTTCAAGGAGACTTACCCCTACCGGGTTAGGGTGGGATCCTCCCCTCCGGTGATACCAACAATCAGTTGTTTTCGTTGCCTCTTATCCCTCCGCCGATATGGCTTATGGTTACGAGATCACACCCTAAGTGGGGTATCTTAAGGACCGAGTGTATCATAGTTAGTACTTGCCAAGAATGGCCAGGTACGCCCCAGGCACTCTTGACTCAACCGTGTACCGCGGCGCCCTGATCGAGTTTCTACACTCCTTAGGAGAGAGCTTAGCACCTCAGTCTTTCGACTCAGGAGTCTCTGCTGGATAGGCTTTCGTTTCGCCCCACTTCTCCATGACTCAGGTTTCAGGGTTAGTATAGCTTTCCCCCGAGTCACGCATTACTAGGTTTTCTCCAATTATGATGCGTGTTAGGGCTTATTTATCTTGCCTCTTGCATTTATGCGAACTAAGGTGCACGCCACAATTGGACGCCTAGCCTCCCTAATTAGAGGTTTTGATTTTTATTGCCCCCTATTTGAGGTCTTATTATGAGGTCTTATTTTTGTCTCTTTCTTCTACTTGTTAATTATATTTGATATCTGATTAAAATGAAATTTCTTCAACTTTATTCATATTATCATTAATGCATTGTTGCCGCCTTTCTTCTTGATTAAAGGCGCGTACATATTGCTTTCTTCACACTTTTTATTTTAAGGATAATACTTCTGTAAGTAAGTTCTATTCCATGGATGATCGAGCTTTCGTCCCACGTATCTTCCTTCGCTATCCATTAACTCATACGCTCCAGTTCCAACAATTCTCTTTATAATGTACGGTCCATCCCATGTCTTCTCCAGTTTTCCATCTCCTACCTTCTGGTAAGGCGGTATTTCTCTTAATAATAAATCTCCTGGTTGGAATTCTCTCTTCTTGACGCGCTTGTTATATTCACGAGCTAATCTGTTATGGTAGTTCTCCATATGTCGTAGGGAAACTTCTCTGTTTTCTTCTAAATCATCAAGCTTGCTAAAATCAAATCTGTGTTCAAGTTCTGTTCCCGTGCTTATTTATTTGTTGTCGGTATGATGACTTCAGTTGGTAGTACCGCCTCTAATCCATATGTTAAACAGAAAGGTGACATCCCTGTAGCTTCTATTCTTGTTGTTCTATATGCCCTTAGAGCATTATGTATTTGCTCACACCATTCTTTATTGTGCCCTTCCAACTTCTTCTCCAATATATCTGCAAGTGTTTTATTTGTTGCCTCCGCATGCCCATTGCTTTGTGGGTACAGGGGGGTTGATTTTCCACTCTGGATTTTGAACGCATTAAATAGCATCTCTATATTTTTGCCCTCAAATTGCTTTCCATTATCGGAGACTATTTGAACTGGAATCCCGAACCTGCGGATGATATTAAAATATCAAAGTGAATATATCACGATCTCGGATGTGTTGGGTTGCTTTCGCCTCCACCCATTTTGTGAAGTAATCTGTCGTCACTATTGAATATCTTCTTTTCCCTGTTCCTGGTATGAATGGCCCTACAATGTCCAAACCTCATTTTCCAAAGGGTCATACACTTGTTGATGAGTTTAGTGTCGCCCCTGGTGCATGTATTCTTTTTCCAAGACGTTGGCATTCTTCATACCTCCTAGATACTTCCTTTGCGTCTTCATGCATATATGGCCAATAGTATCCTTGCATCTTTGTTTTGTAAGCCAATGATCTTCCTCCGCTATGGTTCCCCGTGTCTCCATAGTGTATGGCTTTTAGTATCTCCATTCCTCCATTCCGCATTAAGCAAGAGTGATGGCCCAAGGAAAGATTTTCTGTATAAGACGCCCTCTCTTAATTCGTAATTTGTCGCCCTGCTCTTAAGCTTGTACGCTTTTAATCTATTTTTTGGTACCTCACCCTTCTCCAGTTAGTTTTGAATTTGTGCTCTCCAATCCACCCCTTCTTCATTTTTTCGCTCTTCTTGATTTTCCACAAGCATTATGTCTGTGTCTTCTTCATCTTTTTTGACTGATGGAAAAGAGGGCGTCTCTACCTTAATATACCGCGCTGTCGGATCTACCAAAATAGAGGAGATGAATGCTAATGCATCTGCAAATCGATTGTCCTTCCTGCATATATGCCTCCAGTCTATGCATGGTATTTTTGCTGATAATTCTGCGACTAGTTGTTTGTATTTTTATAGAGATGGTTCGTTCGTGTTGTATATACCTTGTATTTGGCGTATTACGAATTGTGAGTCACTAGTCACTCTGATATGTTCCAACTTCATTTCAGTTGCTAACCTTAATGCATGTACTACTTCTTCATATTCTGTTTCATTATTTGTGGATGCAAACTCCAATCTAAATGAATACGCCATTCTTGCTCCATTGGGGGAAATGAAGACTATTCCATTCCTTTTTCATTCTCCATTTGCCGATCCATCTACTAGTATTTCCCATCTTCTTGAATTCCTATTTGTTAATAAGTGTTTTATGCTTCCTTGTTCTTCATCTATTTCCATTATTTCTTCTACATCTTCATCTTCTTCTAATGGAAATTCTGCCAGGAAGTCTGCAATGACCTGTGATTTTGGTGACGATAATATTTCATATCTGACTCCATATTGCTCTACTTGTGCGTTCCATCTCTCCACCCTTCCTACTCTTTTTGAGCTTTTCATTACAGATTCGATTGGGACTTTAGTTAACACTTTAATCTTGTGAGCTTGAAAGTATGTGCGAAGTTTTTGTGTTGCATAAACCAATGCAAGAATGAGCTTTTCAATTTTTGTGTAATTCATTTCCACGGAGCTGTAAGTTTTGCTTATGTAGTATATTGTTTTTTCTATTCCTTCATCTAAGCGGAGTAACACAGCACGTAATGCATGCGGTGTTGATGCAAGGTAGATTAATAGTTCTTCTCCTGGCTCGGCTTTCTGCAAAATAGATAAATTCATTAAATAGTACTTAATACTCTGTAGTGCTTGCTCGCATTCGGTTGTCCACTCGAATTTGGTTCCCTTCTTCAAGATATTGACAAAGTGTTTGCATTTATCTGAGGAATGCGAAATGAACCGCCCCAATGAAGCCAGTAGTCCATTCAATTTCTATATGTCTTTAACGGTTGTGGGTGATGGCATGTCTCGAACTGCTTGCACTTTTTATAGATCTACTTGTATTAATTCCTTCCTTTGCACAATGTAGCCCAAGAATTTTCCTGATGCAACTCCGAAGATGCATTTTGCCGGGTTTATCTTCATCTTAAATTGCTGCATATGTTCAATTATTTCTTTCAAGTTGTCAACATGATCTTCCACCTTCTTGCTTTTCACCAACATGTCGTCAACATAGACCTCCAGGGTTGTATGCACACACTTTGCGAATATTTTTTCCACCATCCTATGGTATGTTGCACCTGTATTTTTTAAACCAAATGGCATCCTTGTATAACAGTATAATCCCCTTGGCGCAAAGAAAGCCGTGTGTTCTTGATCTTCTAATGCTAAAGCAATTTGGTTATAGCCTGAGTATCAGTCCATTAATGATAGTCTTTCGTTTCCTATCGCTTTCTCAACCATTTGTGGTATATATGGAAGCGGGAAAATGTCCTTTAGGCATGCCTTATTTAGATCACTGAAGTCGATGCAGATTTGTATCCCCTTGTTCTTCTTTGGCACCACCACCATGTTTGCTATCCACACCGGGTATTTTGCTGGTCTGATTATTCCCGCGTCTAGTATCTTCTGCAACTCTGCTTCTATTTGTGGGTGATATGTTGTTGCTATCTTCCTTATCCTTTGTTTGAATGGCTTTACATTTTGCTTCATATCTAACCTGTGACATGCAATTGAAGGATTTATACCTGGCATTTCATCCATGCTCCATGAGAAGACATCTTTATAATCCCGCAACAAGTTTATCATCTTTTCCTCTTCCTCTTTGTCCATCTTAGTTCCAATTTTCAGCATCTTTGGTTCTTCTCCTGTTCCCACATTTATGTCTTTGTTGGCTCTGCTGCGGTGAAATTCGTCTTTGGTTCTCCTAATGGTGATGGTTCCTTTATTTCATGCATTGGTTCACCTTCTTTTTCTGGGATCTTGCTAGGTATTCCTTTTCCTTCCTTTGCTCTTATCATGTATACTTTTAGTTCTTCTTCCTTTTTTGATTTCTTTGCCTCTCTCCATCGATCTTTTCGCCTCTTTGCTCGTCCTTCATAATTCTTCACATCTATTTGACTGCAAATTTTCGCCCTCTTTGTGTCGCCTCTGATTTCACCTATTCCGCTTGGTATTGGGAAGCGTACGCACTGATGAATAGTTGAAGCTACACCTTTTATCGCATGCACCCATGGTCGCCCCAATAGCATGTTGTATGGTGACTCCACGTCCACTACGCACATTGTTACCTGCGTTTCTATTTCTCCTAGATGTATTTGTATGATTATCTCACCTTTCGGTTTTGTTATAGACTTATTAAAACCCTGAATGTTATATGTAGGGTGCATTAGATCCGCGTCGCTGTATCCCATACTCCTGAATGTGCGAAAAAATAGGATGTCCACCGAGCTGCCCGTATCTACCAAAGTTTTGTTTACCTCCCACTCTTCTGATACTTTCGCGCTTTCATTTTTTTCTTTTCGCCTTGCAGTTACTGTAACCACCATGGGATCTGTTCGCCTTAGGTTTTCTTCTTGTATATCATCCGCTGCAAACGTTATCTTCTGTTTTTCCCATTCCTTCAAAGGAGATATCTTGTCTATTGTCAGGATTCTCCTTCCTTCATAATCGCGCTTGTGTATTTTCCCTGTAATCCCTGCATGAAAATCTGCAACATTCATAGTCGATTTTGTTATTGAATTGCACTGTATACGCTTGCTTCCTTCTTTTGCTCCAATAATCCTTATTGCTTTTGCTGGCTCACTTTGTTTCTCCTGTCTTTGTTTTTCCTTGTATAACTCCTTGTCCATTTGTTGATTCTCTTCTTCTGCCAATAGACCTCTTCTTCCTTTGCTTTGTGTTCCTTATGATTTTCCTGAAATGAAAACGAGATCCAGAAACTACGGCAAAATTTCGAAATCAGATATGAAAAACAATGATAAAGGCTTTTATGGTTGAAAATCTCGGAGAATCTCTTCTTAGGTCTATTAAAACGTTTCGAAAACCGCAAGCTCTTTAAATCAAATTTGTTTAGTCAAACATCATCATTTTAAGCAAATCTCTTAATCTTTACAATACTTTTAATCTTTCTTAGGAAATCTCTACAGTCAAGGAACCCTGTCCAAGTTGTTTCTAGCGCCAAAATGTAGTTACAGGAGATCCTACAACCACACCCAAGTAAATTTATGAACTAAATTCAAGACATCATGAAGAGAACTCTAAATCACTTCATTAAAAGATAGGTCAAATATAAAGTTGATGCATGAAAACCCTAACGGATAAATAATACAATTTTCTCTCTCCCAAGATTCTTATTTAAGCTCTCCAAAAGATCTCTCCCTCTTACAATGGCTTAATGGAGGACAGCTAATAAAGCCCCTATTTTTGGATCTGGAGCGCGTCAACTTCGCCCTGACTTCTATATTACCGCGCTGATCTTTTAACTACCGCGTTGATCTTCACACTTTTGGTGTGACTTGGTGACGTCATTCTGCTCGTCGGCAGAAATATACTCCACGCGTCATATTCGGCTGTTATCAAATGGACTCTTTCGCGCTACTATGGTTGTGCGGTATTTTGCACCCACAAAGATTGAGTCAAATTCTACGGTTTCACACTGCAAAACACAGCCTTTTGTTGCACAGATTCGCAGGTGCCCAAAGTAAATCCAAATCTGGTCCTTTTTTATTTGGAGAACCCACAGAAACGACTAAGCTTAATAACTCTTTTAAGTTGTTGCAGCAATTTAGCATCATAAAACATTGGCCGCAGAACATTCCATATTTCCATCTAGTTATGGTATTGTATAAGAAACAGAGAAGTCTTACCAAGGACTTTATTAGGGGGATCGTCTCCTTTGCCAAGCTGAATAAAAAGCAACATAGACAAAAACATGCACAATGAAACTGCTGAAAACGAAAGATTAACAACATTGGAAACTCTATTTCATACACACACACACCCAAAGAGAGCAGTGTAATTCAAAATGGAGTTGATTCCAATTACCTTACAAAAGTACAAAGAGAGACTGAATACTTGTTCTCAGTACTGTTATATACCTTCTTTAAGAGCAACTTTTTGGGTTGCTTTTTAGCATAGATAATAAGGCAGGAAAGACTTCTACATTTACAGGAGGTCTGAATGCTCCTTGCTTTCAGAGATGATCAGCTGAGTGCAAATTATTGGAGCACTCTTTTTCTTACCACCGTTCTCTTGCCCGACCATCTGGGTACATTGGTTCAAGAGGTTTATCTTCAGTATTTCGTTTCTCAACTTGTCTACTCTTTCCAAGACTTACATTTCCATCACCATCATCAAAATCCGGTGGTGTTTCATCGTCATCGTCTTCATCACTCCAATCGTCGTCATTGTCATCATCCTCATTTGCCAATAGATTATCAACATCAGACCAATCCTCCTCACCTTCTTCATCCTCACTGTCTTCTTCTTCTTCGTCCTCTTCATCCTCATCACCGTCAGCATTATCAGCCTTCCGCCCACCTCTCTTTGTAAAACGAGGAACAGCAACAAGTGAACGAAGCTTTTCTTTGATAAGCAACAACCGATCTTTCTCTATCAATTGAGAATCACGGTAAGCTTCTCGGAGAAAAACTGAATCTCTTTCTCCTTTCAAAGACACATAAAACATATCCGGATGTCTAATCAGCATTCCCCTAAGCTGTTGAGAAAACCTAAACTCTTCTCTAAAATGCGTCAAGTGATCCACCAGTGTCCGTTTCTCAACGCAAAAACTCAGCATTTCATGAATAACAGCACAAGCGTGCCTCTCTTTCTCAATAGTACCAGCCTTCAAACCCGAGAAGTCTGCGTACGGAGATATGTAAGGAACTTCCTTAAACTTCAATATCCTTCTCAGCTCACCTTTCGATAGATTCAAACCCTTTGGCAGCTTCACCTTATTGAACTTCGGTGTTCTGTCAATAATCAAATTCCTCTCTTCAATCTCTCTAGCTTCATTCTCCTCTTCAGCAATCTCAGCTGCAGATATCGCCAACTCCGGATCCCAGTGAGTCAACTCCAATGCAGGACCACGTTCTGTATCAACCACCTTAAAATACTGAGGATACCGATTACAAATTGTGTCTCTAAATTCTGACGGCAACCCGAAATCAGTCTTCAAATGTGTAATCTTCTCAATCAAAACCCGTTTCTCTAACGACATCATCAACAATTTACGCAACTTAATAACTAACAATCCTTCCATTTCATTTCTAACTTTCAATTCTTCTAAGTAAATTCTATCAGCTTCTGGTGTTAACCTAAACCTTAACGAAAAACAACCTTCTTCAACAATCTCAAAAACACCAGGAAATCTCTTCAACAAAGCGATGAAACGACGTTTGCGCGTAAGACCTAATTCTCTTCTATACCTTCCCAAATCTCTAAGTGACATAATTCTATCAGGTTGACCTGTTAATATCTTCCTAATCTTCAATACAAGTTTGAGTTTCTTTTCTCTTTGGATAACATTATCAAAAGGTAACTCCTTTCTTCTCTTAACAACAGCAGTAATCACTTGCCTGAATTGAGGTTTTCTTAAACTTAAAAACCCAATCTTTTTTTCCAGACTTTGACCCAAAAATTGTGTCTTTGAAGTGTTGTTTAGTGAAATTGAAACATGGGTTTTTACTGAAAGTGTGGGTTTTAGAGATGTGTATGATAGAAAAAGTGATAATGGTGATGATGATGAAGAAAATAAGATTTTTGAATCCATTGTTTTGTGAAATTACTGAGATGAATACATGAAGAAAATATTAAGAAACATAGATCAAGAGTAAAGGAATGAAATTTACCTACCTTTTATGATGATTTTAATGGAGAGGACTGAGAACTGAGAATGGAACCCTGGTAAGGGTTTTGGGAGCAGAGAAGAAGAAGAAGATGGTTTTTAAGGGTTTTAGGAGGAAGGAGGAGGAAATGTTATCCTCTGCTGGTGGTACTTGATTTGTTTTTGTGAGATATTATGAGGGTAAAATCGGTATTAATATTTTTAACGGTGCCTAAGATATTTAGCGATTGCCCAGAGTAACAAGTACGGCGAGAAGTAGCAATTCTGACTGAAATATGGCAGCTTCCATTGAGATGCAGGCTAATTTCCCAGGAAGGTTACCTCTGTTTCAGGAAAAGTGATATTTTTTTCTTTTTTTTTCTAAAGATCCGCCAATTTAAAAAAGTTAAAATATCACTTCTCCTGAAACATAGGGAATACATGAGACTGTTGGAAGAATTGGACGAAAATTTACAGGAAAATAGTAGAAGATCAAGCAGGAGTACTATTGTAGTATGAAGAGATGTAAATAGTAAGGATTGGGCCTAAGTTTCACAAGTCTGGTTTCCGGTCATAACACGGTGGTCTTCCACTGGAGCTAGGCTTCTGCAATATTACATTAGGACAATTCTACCTTGTATATCCTGTCACAGTACAAGGCAAGGCAGTGGCGCATTTCTGCGGCACTCAGACTATATTATTCACTGCCATGAAGCTTCTAAGCAAACATTGATAAGCTTTAACTAGAACATGCTCACTGAAGGAATGTAGTAAAATTGCTGCAACTTTTATTGATGGTTCTTGTCATAAATGAATATCATATCTATGTGATCAGTTTTATGTATATGATATATACATTCTAAGTAAGAATAAAAAATCACGCTTCCCTATGAGATATATATCGAAGACATTGGCTTTGTATCCTTTAATCACCCCAAATTAGCCGATATATGTTCCTGCTAGCAGGTCCACTGATCAGGTTGTTACTCTGCTTCTTCAGCATCTCTTCTTGTGCCTCAACATTACCATCCTTCAATAACGATGTATACAAAGACAAGTTAGAATGATAGTCGCAATCACCTCAGATTACAAAAAGAGATGAAAGTAAGTATTATCCTTCACGTCAGCAAAGAACACAACATAATGCATCGTCAGAAAATGATAATTCTACAGAGGCATTAAGAAGCAGAAATAAGATGAGCACTCACAAGAAGAGAGTATGCACGAGCAAGTGAAAGTACTGTTGGATACAAATCCAGAACACTAAGAGCAATCTCTTCAGTAACCAGAGGGACCTGCATCAGTGAAAACCCAACTAAGATATGCAAAAAGTGTGGCAAAAGAAAAAACCAAAGCAAAGATGGGAGTGATCATAAGTTACTCTACGAAGTATGATTGTACAATTGTACCGATACCAAAAAATAAAAAAGCACTTAAGAGGAGTATACGAACAGAAGTGAATCAGACTAACATAATTTCAACTAAACAAAACAAAGGCCACAGTAATCCTTTCACTTCATAACCCAGGGATCGAGTCAATCCGGTAGGATTCCAGTCAACAAGGGGAGGATGCTCCTGCATCATATTCCCCCCAGACAAGCCTCGCACTCGAGGTATGTGCTCTGACAAAACTTAATGAAAGGTTGACTGGACAATTTAGAAGTCATGACTTATGGGAACGATCAGAATCACTCGATTGTAAAGTCCTTGGGTCCCAGTCAGTCGAATACAGTCAACAAGGGAAATATGCTCCTGCATCACATTGTAGGGGAAGAGGAAGAATAATAATTCTTCCAATGCAGAATTTACATTTTCTACTACACTTCTACTGAAATCTGTAAAGGGAGTAAATACCTGCATGAGTTGGGTACCGAATAAGTCACTGACAGTTACTTTTTCAAGATCTTCACACTTCTTAATGAATTCACTATACGAAGGGCAAGTTCCACTGTTTTTTGCCGTGTCATCGCGAGTTTTCTCCCTGTAATAATGTGCTATTGCTCGAGTAAGATAACCATATTTTCTTAGTGTTTCTGGTCCATTAGCCGTTCTGTGAACATCAAAACCTTCCAGAATTTCCGTTGTGAAACAACTGCAAGCGACACAGAGTCTCATTCATTAAAAAAACAAAAAGCTGGAACATATTGATAAGGGTAAACTGGAAATAAAAAGAACAACAAATACAAGAAAAACAAAAAAAGAAGAGGAAAAACAGATTATGCTAGGATGTAATTACTGCTATTTTAAATAGAAACTAGTCATGTGTCAGCTCGACTGAGTTCTTTTGGGTAAGTAAATATATGGAATATGCTATTGCTAATCATTACCAGCTGGGTAATAATAGTAAGCTTGCACATTGATCATTAACACTGTGGAGAATGCAATGGTCTACATAGTAGGGATACTAGTGATACTATAAATTTCTCACTAGCTTCATCAAAGAGTGAAACTACCTTACACCTTCGTTAAGCACATCAAACTGCTCATCAGTCAAACTCATGTAGATAATAATCTACTGAACAGTCTTGATAGATATAAAAAGAATCATCAAAAGCCTCAAACTGCAAAAGAAGGGTATAAAGAATTTAATAAACACTTACGCGGTTTTGATGGCTTCAGCTGCTTCGATAAAATTTGGATCGCCTTCCACCAGATATATAAGCTTTTTAATTCCACATCTCTACATAATAACTTTTACACGTTAGAAGTAAATATAATAGAAACAAAGTTCGCTAATGCAAAGAATGGAGAAGTAAGAGAACTGACCCTAAAACAATAGTTACCACCTAAACAGCACAGGTCACCTCAGTCATTCTCATATTAGGCATAAAGAGCTCACAGATATGCAACAAGAGAAAGGTGTGTCGCAATTTCTTAATCATTACAATTATCATATCTTATGGCCTCTTACAACACGGTTCATAATTTATATTAGTTGAAACTCATAACCTAACAGCGACAGGTAAGAACTCAAGCCTGCCATCATTGGAATTCTAACCCCACAAACAAAACTAAAATACAAATACAATTTAACTTTAAGTAACTAGCCTAACATCTTAAAGGTTGTGAGCGCTGGTTACATTTTAGTTGTTTTATTAGTTGTGATATTCACTTTAGTTGTAATTCCGCAATCATTATATAAATGGCTATCGAAAATTTACACCATCAGATTTCTGATACCACAATTCTTATAATAGTTGCAGTTATTTTATTGTCTTCAATATGCAATAACTCTACAGTGTTTATCCCCATATTTGTAAAATATGTAAGGTTATGCAGGATATCTTGTTTACCACAGATGCATTTCTACTATCGTCACCGTATATATTGCAGGATGTAATAGACATTTGAGGTATTACACTATGACATGACTAGTGCGCGCTAGGCTAAGAATCCACTGTTAGGAATTTTCCTCAAATAACAAACTACTCTCAATGACGCCATTTTTCCTTTTCTTGTAATGATAGTGATTGAAGATCAAGACAAAAGACTTGTTAACATCTGAGGGTATTCCAAAATACACTGTGATCATCAGCACCAAAAGTTAAAAACTGGCTCCACGAGAAAAAAGGTACACACAGTTCAAATAAAGATTCATACCAGGATCCTCAGTTTCTGATCTTTATATCGACTGTCTCTTATTGACATGCGTAGATCATCAACTTCCTTCCTCTCTACAATAAAGTCAAGGACAAATTCATTTTCAAGGTGCTTATCCTGAGCTATCCATATTGCATCACCAACAGGTAACCGTCTAACCTGAAGTAATACACGAAAACATCATCAGCGACAACCAAAGACACACTGCCAAATTTGCTGGATACCAACTACAAAAGGTGAACAAACATTTCTACATATTGGCATGCAACAAGAAAATTGGACAGATAAAATGGAAGTATAAACAGAAACAAAGGAACTTATAATACTAGCTGAGAGTATCTACATTGCTACCTTGAAGAGGCTTTGGCAGCAACAAGATAACAATCTCAAAAAGTGATAAATCCAACAATGGAAAATGAAATTAGGTTACTTTGGAAAGTATGAAAACCCATGACTTATTAGTTACAGATGAGGCATCTTTATTGATATTCAGGTGGACGAGGATGATTTTAACGAAGAATTTGAAGAGTTTAATTCAATAAATTTTCTTTGTCATTCTACACATGGTACTAAGTATCAACTAGTTAAATTTTGTTAACATATTATAATCCACTTTCCCTAAAATCTAAAATTATGCAACTACGCACACGGATCCAAGTCCTTTTGATAACCAACATATGTTTTAATCACATTAATATCTGATTTATTTAGTTTTATAATGACATTAATATCTGATTCGCCACATGCACACTATCCCCTAATTAATTTATCAAGTCCATATTTAAGAAATCCCTTTACAGATTTAAGAAAGCTCAAACTGACAGAAGGTTTGCGACCTTTATATAAGAAATAGTCAAACCTGAGCGATTCTAAAGTTCATCACGACTTACCTCTACTTGAATTTTGAACTCAGAGCTTACATTCTGAATAATCTTTTTCGACCTAGCCCTGCAAATCACAGAAAGAAGAAAACTTTAATAGTAAAACAAACACACAAGCTTAACTCATACACACTTAAAATGCAACAGACATAGTGTGCAGAATAACCAATACCAAATTCACTAAGATATGTAAAATCACAAGATAATAGTCAGATAACTAACCAATTATTATTCTTAGTGAAATTCTCTCGATCATCCAATATCAAGATCACATTATAGACATCCTGAAATTTCTCCCCAAATTTTAGAGGAGGCATCATCAAGGAACTCATATTACCACCGAGACCATCAAAACTGAAAGATTTCTGCAGATAAACAATATTAGTGTCTTTAGGGGGAAATTAGTCAACAATGAATCATATTGAAACAAGTATGCATCTAAGTGACTGCTGTCAACATGTATTATTACTTCTTTACACATACAGAAGATGAGCAAGCTTGTAAGGCTGAACTACTCGGTGCAGAATCAACCCGGCATGAAAAATCTGGAACACGTGCTACACCTGCACAAGAATATCTCTTTTGATTATTTCCACCTAAGCATGAGTTCAATTGACAGTCAAGTGGTAGCTACAGCCATATGAATATTTTGAGTAAATAAGTGTTTCAAACTTCATTAAAACTATGACAAGAACATACACATATCTTCAACAATGCAGCTGCTTGAGGATGGACGGGAAACCTTACCCAATGTAACTGATTTCTGTTGAGACTCTTGACTACTTGAATCCAATGTAACTTCTTCATCAGAAAAAGGGGTGGTTTTTGATAGGCACTCCTGGGCAGCTTTCACGCCTTCCTGGGTTAACATGTACCTAGATAAAAGGGAAAATCTCGAGCGTTAAGGGATGCTTCTTTATCAAAAAGTAAATAAACAACCAAAGCTTGCTCATTTTATTTTCAATCTTGTATACAATATACAGCCATAACCAATCTTAAAAACTTCAATCCTTCGAATGAATTCTTATTTAAAAATTAAACAGTTGGGAGATTCAATTCAGCATCAAACACCAAGGATAATACAATTTCAAGTTTTTGAAACTCAGAGACGTTAATTGGAATTGACAGTTTATAGAAGTCCGAGACCCGTAACATGTTACAAGCAAGACATAACTGCCATTGTTGACTCAGTTTCAAGGTAACAAGTGTCGTAATTCTTTTAAGGAAACTCTAATCAATTCCGCAAGACAAGATGGAAAGACAATTGGGAACTCTAGCATACACTTACAAGTTCAAATAAGATTGAAACAAACTCTGCCGCTAAACAAGTAAGAAGAAGGCAAAGCTGAGATTTCATACTTAGCTGGATTACTAGACTTGATAACTAGTCCTTTGGTTATCAGTCCCCCCATGCAGCTCCACCCAGTATACCACTGGTTACCTGAATTTCCACCTTGCATAGGTTTGCCTTTCCCCCTCTCTGGCCTACAAGTCAAGCAATTCAGTTTCAAAATCATTTGTTTCCAACCAAACTCAACCTTCAAACAACAAACAGATAAACAACAATACGTTGTACATACATAATCGGCACCCTTGAAAGTCCACTCGCCTCAGTGGCATCAATAAGTTCTTGTTTCTTCATGTATGCATTTCCATTTAAAGTTCCCCTGCCACACATCATAATTCATTCATCTGGATCATTCGTAAACAACTTTACAACATAAGAAACTCATATAAAATGAGAAATTTCAATTCCTTACACTTACTTATAAAGGGTAATCAATAATGCATAAGCCACGGAATTCTTTTGCGGTAAATAACGCCTTTTTCCTTTACTTTTCTTTCCTACAAAACAACCCATGAACCCAATTTCAAACAAGATTAATAGAAATTCACAAATGCTAATGCCATTTCTAATAACAATTTTAATAATCAACAACACACCTTTCTGGGAGGAACCCTCTTCTTCTTCATCATCTTCTTGCTCAGAACAATCCGAATTCGTCTTGAAAAATTCTTCGCACAGCTTCAGAGTCCACTGTCCTATACCCCTGCAAAAAACAACATTTACATTATTATTATCAACAAATCAATCAAGAATGAGGAAAAATTAAATACAAGACAGGCATTCAATATATACTTAATCTTGATGAATTCCAGTGGGGTTCTGACAGGTTTTTTCTTTTTGCAGATACTTGCATATGCTGTGTAAAGAGTAGAATCTGTATATTCAGAAATCCCTTTTGCTGTTTCCTTCATTTCTTGCCTCTTCTTTTTGATGAATAACACCAGAGGTTCATTCTCAGAACAAAGAACTGGTTTATCATCCCACTCCGAAGGAGCAAGCCAACCGCCCATCACCTTCGATCAAACCCTAGAACAGTTGTGAAGAGAGTGGTTAAATGTTGAGATTCTGGTTATTCTAGGGACTTCATTTGTTTTTGTGAGATATTATGAGGGTAAACTCGGTATTAAATATTTTAAGAGTCCCTACGATGTTTTAGGGAGGGCCCAAATTAATACGCGTAGGGAAGTGAAATTAGGCGTTGGGCGGACATGGAGTTGCTCCGCAGGCTAATTAATTGCCAATGAAAAGTTTTTGCTTAGTCTCTTTTTCATGAAAAGTGATATTTTCATTTTTCATTTTTACCTCAATTTGAAGATAAAAGTATCACTTTTTTTCTGAAACTCATTCATTTTTGTCTAAGTTGAAAAGTTAAAAATATCACTTTTTATAAATCAGATTCATTTGCATGTCCGCGATTTCTCTTTTCTTTCCGGCCGTTGTAAGAGCAATTTAGGGAGCATGGAAGGAGAGAGTTTCTTGTAACCTGATTCTAACTCATCGGATGGAAACGGTTTTTACAAACAGATGTAAACTTTAAGGTTGGGCCAAAGTTCGCATCCATTCTGGTATACAGGCATAACATGCTGGTCTTCCTGTCACTGGAGTACAATGTTCTAAAACCGTGCTGAGTGAGACCTTGTCAAACAAGGAGTCACATTTTTTGGTTCACAATATTTGTTTCGCGAAAATCCAAATAAACAACCAGATACTGAAACCATTAAATAGCAACAGCATAAAAACTAAAAAGATAATTTGAAATTCTGAACCATTCAAACTAGTTTCGCTCTTCAGTAACAGATAAGGGCTACTGCATCAATGAATCGGAGAGACATTTCAAGCATCTTCTGTTATACACGGTAAAAATTTAATCTGACTACCTACCACCTGTTTCTTAAGATCTTTCGAGTAAATCCTAGTTAAGTTAGACATACACACATGAGGGGGTTTACTGAGAGAATATGATACTAACAACACGATACTAATGTCAGAGCTCGAGAACTGCACATAGGTGTTAGACTGTGGCTGATGCAGCCCTCTCACCATGGCTGAGAGCCATGGTGACCTCTCCCACCAAGCCTTCTTGCTAGCTGCCAATCTTTTTGCACTGCACAAAAAGCAAAGTAAATATCAAACAATGAGCTATATTCTTCAAGATCAGAATTTTCTTATTGAATGGAAGCAGCAAATATCAATTACAAGAACGGTATTAAGAGAATAATAACAGGGACAAATGCGTTACACAAAAGAAGTAGGATTATATTAGAAACTTGAAAAGGATATCATGATCGAAGCTTATCCCTAAATCTAAATTAGGTATTCGTCCCATTCTAAATACCACGCAAAAGAAGAAGATCCAACATAGCCTAAGCTAGAGAGATTTACTGCAGACCTCAAATATAGAACAGATAATGCTGATTAAAGAAAGTTGAACTGGAGGATGCTGCGCATTGAGTAACAGAAGATTTCCTTCTCTCACAGATAAACTTAATGGAAAGTGGGGAATCTATGCATCTATGTTCTTCAATTACACGAAGATTTGACGACGTGAAGGATAACTAAAAGACAGAACATTAACAGGGATAAATGCGTTACAAAAGAAGTAGGATTACATTAGATACTTAAATAAGGTCTCGTGATCGAAGCTTATCCCCCTAAATCTAGATTAGGTATTTGTACAATTCTAAGCATCACACAAAAAAAAGAAGCCATAACACAGTTTTAGCTAGAGAGCTTGTGCCCACAACATAGGAGGAGAAGGCACACTTGTTCGTCAGTTGCACTTCTAGAGACCTCAAACATAGAAAGATAATGCTGATTAAAGAAAGTTGAGCGCATCACATGCATCCAGTAAACAGAACACGTCCTTCTCCCAGGGATAAACTTAACCGAAAGTGAGGAATCTATACAACTATATTTAATCACATGAAAATTTGACAATGTGGGGATAACCAAAAGACAGGAAAACGTTACTAATCATGAGTAACTTGAGGTCATACACTCTGTGGTCTGAAAATCAAAAAATGTTTCAGAGGACCTAGTAAAAGCTTGTTAGCATTAAGCAAAGAGTTGTTTGGTTGTTCGCATGATAACAGAACGGCATGAAGCAAGGTTTCAAGAACATCATGGATTTGACTATACATTATGAGGGTTCTATAACTTGCCGTATTTAACAAAAATTGCCATTTTTTTATTTTTATAACATCTGCAACATAAAAGAACTCTTCAAGATACAACAGTTAAAAACTACATTGTACACGTCTATTAATCACACAAAAGAGGCAGATCTAACATAGTTTTAGCTAGGGAGCTTTACTGGAGACTTAGAAATAGAAAAGATAATGCTGATTAAAGAAAGTTAAGATGGAGGATGCGGTGCATTGTGTAAACAGAATATTTCCTTCTACCACAGATAACTTAATGGAAAGTGAGGAATCTATGCATGTATATTCAGTTATGAGGATTTAACAATATGGAGGATAACTAATAGACAGAACAATGTTACTAATCATGAGTAACTTGAGGTCGTACAGTCAAAGCATTTCTCTTTCCTCTATGGTTTGAACTTCAAAATATGTTTTCAGGTTGTTCGTTGCTTTAAGGAAAAGGGGCAGAACCTAGAAAAGCTTGTTAGCATTTAGCATTAAGCAAAGGGCTATTTGGTTGTTCGCATGATGACAGAAAGGCATGGAGCAAGGTTTCAACCACATCACGGATTTCACTATATTTTGAGTCTTTTATAACTTGTCGTATTCAACAAAAAGTGTCAGTTTTGAATTTTCTAACATTTGTAATGGAAGAGAACGCTTCAAGATACAACAGTTAAAAACTACATTACACACGTCATTTATATGTGCGAGAATAAGCAAACACACACGAGGATGAAGAGCATTATATGTCATGAGAATTGACTAAGAATTTAAAAAGGAATTATGGAGAGAAATCCTTCATATCAGAATTCAAACTTACTGATGGTCACACGTTTCGCATGGATAGAACATAGCTGAGCATCTTCAAATGTATTAACCAGAAAAGCTTCAGTTGCCTACAGTTGCACAAACACAGAAATGTTTACATATAGACACGTAATACATAAGAAACATCCGAGGAAAGTTAGAGGGTTCACATGATATAACATTGGTAAAAACGTATTCTAGGTGAAAGATTCTTGTCTAGTTAAGTTGAATTTAAGTTGCTAACAAGCTTAGACCTACTCAAAAGGAACTCTAGGGTTCACATGATTGACTGTTGGTAATAGGAACTCCACATTACCAAATTTAAGTTGAATATTTTGAACTGAGTGCCATTAGACCTACTCAAAAGATATCTACGGGAAACTTAAAGAGTTCCTGCTCCGTACCTTTAATCATCTCATTCTTCAATCAATGTTTAAAAAAGGCAAAATTGCTATTAAATCTTCAATCACTATCTTCACTTTTGTATATTTTATCCTTGAACTAGACTGAAAATATGGTCTGTACTGTCCAAGTTTTCAAGAAAAATAAGTACCTAGTTGTCACTGACTAAAAGAGTGTGCATTCAGCTAATTCTTAGTCACGATGACTTGCACTTGACATAATCCATAGTGCTTCCTCAATCTAAATCATCTATACAGTCTGAGCACAATTGTTGAGGTAATTGTAGTCTTTTATGTTCTATGATGCTACGGGTACTAGGTGATTTACATTAAAGATTTCACGAGCATTTTTGTACCATAACCTATCATAGAAACTACAGATACAATTTTGTATCACATTTGACAGCACAACAGTAAAGAAAGATGCAATGAATGTGCACATACACAACCATAAATGAATAACTTGAATAGTTCAAAATACCTCCTGAAGTGCTATTAAAGCTTCCGCTTGCCAACGATTAACTTCTTTACTAAAATTGTCTGTGATCTCTTTCACCTAAGACAAATGAACAATAGAAAACTTTTAACAAAACACACACCCATATAATAAAATCAAAACACAGCTAACCCAGTAAAAAACAACAGGGTAGATCACATTCTAGAGTCTGATTTTACTCAAAAACAAACCAAATCTTTCATTCAAGCATTTAAGCAAACACTTCGAAAGCAATTTAAGTAAAATCAAAATTTCAGACCCAATAAAGAAATTCAAAATTCGCACTTACAATTCTAACAAAAGGGGCTCTAGGCAATAACAGATCAATACTCTTCTGCAATTTTCGTATCTCTTGAAGTGCTTTGGTTCCTGGTTTATGTCTATATGACCTCTTCTGAGCCGCCTGGAACAACAACAACAACAACAAAAAAAAAAAAAAAAAAAAACAGAAAAAAAAACCCTAAAATGAAAATTGAATCTTAGAAATGCAGAGAAAGATTCAGAGACAGAGACAGAGAGAGAGTACCGCATCAGAACTAGAACTTGCTGGTGGTGGTGGTGGTTGTTGACGACCTGTAACAAAAATGTGAAAATATGAAAGAATATAAAACGGAATTCTTCATTCAAATACCAAAATCAAGCTTTAAAGAGAGAGCTAGAGAGAAAAAAGACAGAGATGTACCTCCAGGTGTGTACCTTTGGGCGAAATGTTTTTTTCTCGCCATGGCGTCTACAACAACAACACTGATCAAAGAAGGAGGAGGAGGAGGAGATCGAGACAAAGAGAGGGAGAGATTCTGATAAGAAAATTTAGGTTTAATATTATTATTCCCGTTCTATACTGAATTTCATTTCATCAGAAGGGGGGAAAGGAATGTCATTTTGATTTTGATTTTGGTTCATAACGGGGAGTTGGTGGTAGGACGTTGAGTGAGTGGGACCCACTACAACGGGTCTCTGATGGGGTTTATTGTGGGACCCACATTGGATTTTTGAATTTTTAAGTGTGTCTGACTCGAGAGTTGAGAATAGTAGCCGTTAGTGCTGACATAACTGCATGTGGCCCGGTTGGTCAACCGTGCTGGAGTGAACTGTTTTGGGGCCTAATCATCCATTCCAATGCTGAAGTGAACTGTCGGGCCCTAAAAGTCATGAGGTTTTCTTCGGACCCCTCCTACAGCTGCGACAACAGGGGATGGTCCAATTTTGGTACAAGACGTGGCACAATCTGAAAGGTAGAGAGGGAAATGATTTTAGCATTGGGATTGGTAGCGGGGTGGAAAGTAGAATGATCATAGGTTTAGATTCACCGACGTCCTATCCGACCAGCGTAGTCGTTGTGGCACCCAGAATGTGTGACGTTGCTAGAGGATCGAACCTCTTTTCCAAAAAAAAAAAAAAGAGGGTACCGCATCAGAACTTGAACTTGGTGGTTGTTGTTGATGATCTTGAATAATAATGTGGAATATCAAAATGCAGGGTTTCTGAAAATTTAAATCATTCGATACCAAATCAAGCTTTTGGAAAAGATGACAGAGGGACAGAGATGTCACCAGGGGTACCTCCATCTCTAGACCTTTGGGAGAAATATTTGTTTTATCGACATGGTCTCTACAACAACCGTAACCATAGTAGTTAATATTGTGTATCAGACTCATATTTGCAAGGTGTGATACAGCTACATAAAATATTATATCGGGTATACAATACACTATTAACCTAGGAATATTCAGTATATAAATATCAGTTGAACTATTTTCACTTGAAAACCTAACATCCCTAAACATAAAACTTATATGGGAAGAAAATTAAAGCAAAAAGCAAATAAAATTATTGTTAATATATAAATATATTTATATCGCTATTCGATTTTATTGTTCGATCCTGCGACCAATATATCGGTCTAATATAACCGATACGACCTTTATAATCTGAATATTCATGTATCGTTGGTATTTAGTGTGATGCCCCAACCTAACCACCTGCTTAACTGATATGATTACGACTTAATGAAGCATCAAATCTAGATTGTCGAATTTAAGAATTGTAATCACATAAAGTGCTATAACAAAACCCAAACTCTCTCTGATATTGCATAACTGAAAGTCTCTCAAGTGATATGAATATATTAATGTGTTGTTTACAAAATAAAGAAAGAATACATATAATAAAAGATACACAACAACACTAGATTCGAATAAGCTCTAAGCTACGAAACGGATATCTTCAAGCGCTCCATTTCTTCTGATTAATGAAACTGAAGTGGGAAATAAGTGAGCACATCATCCCAAATGGGTGCCCAATCGAAACATATAACTCTCCGGTAATCACTAACATGTTCACGCTTCTAAAGTATATTAAATAAACAATTAACATGCATAACATGTACTTGCGTAATTTCCCCAGATAAAATATTATATATATAATACCGTACATCTCGTACTACTAAATAATACCGCACATCTCGCACTACTAAGACATTATAAAATAAGTAAATAATATCGTACATTTCGCACTGCTAAATAATATTTCACATCTCGCTCTACTTGACTTAGCAAGAAGCTGTGGAAAGACACAGACACTTCTCACGGGGAAATCACGGAAACACATATCAAATATTCACCCAGCAATCAGCAACCATCGACTTATCACATTCATGAAAGAAAGGTCATTCTAATTCCACTTCCTCAGATATTGCGACCCTGGTAGCAATACCTGTAAAAGACCAACGCCGGATGATCTTCAAAAGTGATGCTATAACAAACCAAAAATATGTCACTCTGACTTCGCCAACTCATTAAAGAAGATGATAGTAGAATAACTCCAGACTCAAATGATATCGCCATCCACACAGAGTTCCCATACAAACCATGATTCAAGAAACCACCATCACAAGTCCCGAAGGTTTTGCAATCAAGCATAATATGCAACGAATGGATTCTCACAAGAAATTATGAAAGTAATATTGGGAAGCCCGACCCCTCTATAGCAATAAATAATTGGAGTCTAAACCAACTCCTAATCAGCATAAATTTGATATAAAATTTGGAGAATTCGACAACGCGCATATTACACAACATACCCATCCAATTACACCCAGTTATGCTCACAAAATGTAAGTGCACATCATGCTCGCAGATAGAAAGAAAACTCAATGATTACAAGAAGGTTACAGAGTTCCCACCTGATTTGACGACAAAGCCTCACCTACCTCGAGATCCTCAATCCTCTGGTTCATCCTTTGAACCGATAGTTGTTAATAACTAACTGTTAATCACACAAGAACTTTAAGAATCTAGCCACAATGGCTCACACAAGAATCATACAAGTCTATCTAATGGTTCTAAGCCCATTTATGGTTCTACACCTTTTCATTCTCTATCTTTAGCATAACTAAGGTTTACTAATTGAATTGGGTTGGTTCTATAGTCCATGAGCTAAGTTTTATGAAGATCTACAACTTTGTAGAAGGAACCGAAAGCTAATTCGGACCATAAGGGGTCCAAACATCTACCTAGGAAATCTAGTCCAAAGCCCAAGTCCACTAAACAAGTCCATTAATCCAAGGCCTGGTCTGTCTGGTCAACTAACGGTCACTAATTAACGGTCCACGTTTGGTCAGAAGGAGTCAACTAACAGTCAACGTCTAAGTCCAAGTCAACGGTCAAAGGGTTAACTCAGTCAAGTCGGGTCAACTGGTAAAACCGATGAGTCTAAACTATTTAAGACTGAGTCAACTCAGTCAGACAAATGAGTCAGCTAAGGTTAAATCGGTCAGTTATCTGACTGGGATGACTAATAGGCATACACTCTATTTCATCTTCACTTCAATTCTACCAGACTAACACAAACACCAAAATTTATTTACCTTAATCTGCAATTGCAGGCTTTCACTAAGACCATTACTAAACAACATTACAATCAACTTCAGCTCATACATCTTATCAGTACATTCGAATTCCATCGCTTAATACATTACCAACTACATTATCATCATCTCAGCTGAACTACACCACCATTTCTTCGTCTCATTTCATCTGCACCAAGACATACATCCCCTAATACACGTATCTATTCTTTTCAACTCATGTAATCCTGTAATTTTAATAACTCAACCACTACAGCTCAGCCAATTCTCAACTCAGATGATACTCATCCACCAAAATCATTACAACTCCCTGTAACTCAGAACAAACCTTCACCTACAGTTATTATTTCAGTTCACCATTCCCCTTTCATCACCATATTACCTCTTCAACTGAAATCTCTCTTTAGTTCTTCTTGAACAATAACACTACCAGCTCAGGCAAATCTGCACACTCAACTTAAATCCCAGCAGCAACATCATTATCATTACCAAACCATGGCATTCCCAGTTCTAACACCCATACATTAAATCTCATATGTACCATTAGACTATCTCCAATTCTATTTCAGTACACATCCATGCTCCAGTTAAACCATCTCCATTACAACCTACTGATTCTACAGAAATCTCATTAAGCACTTCTTTAACAATACCATTAACACCACAGGCAGATCAGAACTATATTCAATTCCACACAGAACATCAACTTCTACACCTCAAACATTTACTCATCAACTGTACTTCATTACATATACCTAATCTACATAAGCAGTCCCATTAAAGATTCACATATTCATTTCAATCTTATCCCCATTAACATCATTCACTCAACAATCAAAATGAACAGCTTTACAAAGTTAACTTAAAATAGTAATTACCTCCAATTTGTGCTGCCCAGGCAATTGAATCCAGTTTCTACTTCTCACTTTGATTCTGATTCACCAACATATCTCAAGACTACTCATAACTCATCAGCACAACTCAAACCATACCCAAAATCATCAACCCGTCACTAGTTCTCAGTAAACCCTAATTCATTCTCAATTATCTCTATTTCCAATTTGATTTCAAAACATAACTCTACTCTTCATATCATTCAAACCCATATCTAATCCTTCCCTTAAAACCCCAATTTCATATTCAAATTCTTCTTCTGAATTTCCCCCAAACCCAAGTTTCACTGATTTCTCTAATTAAGATCTTCTTTGTAACCAAACTGTTAGAGCATTGCTCGGTCGAACTCGCAAGCGTTGCTATCTCAAGCTTGTTGTCATGTTTAGTTGCCAAAACTATAAGTCTTGATTTTTAGTCTACTTATAGCTAAGTCTCGGACTAGGATAGAAAGTGTAGTTGAGCTCTAGACTCCACGGCGTTCATCATACAAAGACGAAGAACTACTCAAGGAACTTCATCGACTAAAAGGTATGTGGAGACTTGAACTTATCTATCACTCAAAAAGTCTATTTACTTTATCTCTTATCTTAAGACAAAAGTCGTATTGCTATATAGACTTCGATTATACACATTTCCTATTTCGAGCCGAGTTTATCTCGCTTATCTATTTCTCGAAATATGTGTTGGTAAGCTTTCGCTTTGGACAAGTTCATCTTTACAAGTGACGAAAGTCATGTTGATTATTTCAATATCTTGAAAATTTCTTTGATGAAAAATAGTGTGTGAATAACCTCTATTTAACATCCTCTAAGAATATTTCAATGATTGAAATAAAGAGTTTCGAACATGTAACCATCCTTAGATATAAGCATATAATGTGTTCGCACATTAGTGTATAAGTCCGAAATCGGGAACCAAATGTATGTATACTTGTGTGTGTACTAAATGGTTGATGGAGACTGGGTAAGTATACTGGCGGAAGTTCACGTCCGTGAATTTCTGCTGAGTTTGGAAATCAAAACCAACTCAATCCGGTTACCTAAGTATGCGTACCCGTACGCATACTGGCGGAAAGTTCATGTCCGTGAATTTCTGCTGAGTTTAGAAACCAAAAAAAACTCAAATATGGTTACTTAAGTACGTATACCCGTACGCATACTTAAGTGTGTTACTTTCTAAAATTGGTTTATTCATGAACTTAAATATATATAAACTAAGGAATGCATATTTGCAAACAGTGGCTATAAAGTTCATGAATCGATTCGAGTGAATCAAAACCGATTTTGCTTCGATTATGTCTTGTCTACTTCTATGAGATCTAAGCAATTGAACAACTCTCTAACTAGTTCTTTTGAGTCATTTGAACTAGTTAAGGTGAAGATGAATATGGTTGATATGAAAGTGCTCATATGGTTAACCATTTGGTTAACTACTGTTGACCCAACTAGGTGTACACGTTTAGGTACGGTTACTCATACCTAAATGACGTATATTTCATTTGTGTATAACAAGCTAAGTTTGATCTAACGGTTGAAAGATATTAGCTTGAATCTAATCAGGTTTTCATCTAACGATGAATATTGAATGTTTTGTTACCAAGGTAACTTAGATTGCAAACCCTGATTTGGAGACTATATAAAGGAGAACTCTAGCAACTGGGAAACCTAATCCCCACACCTCCTGTGTGATACTAGTTGTATAAGCTAGAGTCGATTCTCCTTTAAACTTAGGTTTCTACCGAGACCCTGTAGGTTAATGACTTAAATACTTCATTGGGATTGTGAAGCCAGACCCAACTATTTTCTCTGTAGTTGCGTGATCTGATCTTGCTGTTTCTATCGTATTTAAGTACAATCGTAAGATTGGCTTGAGATTAATTTCTCCGATAGGAAAGATAGAAAAGTAATCACAAACATCTTCGTCTCATCGTTTGTGATTCCGCAATATCTTGTTTCGCTAGTCGATTAAGATTATTGTGAGGTGATTGATGATTCTAAGTTGTTCTTCGGGAATATAAGTCCGGGTTATCGATTGGTTCTTGTTCACCTTGATTTATCAAAAGACGGAACAAAACTTGTAGGTATTTCTATGGGAGACAAATTTATCTATTCTTGTAGTCTTTTCTGTGTGATACATATTTGTTTATTAAAGTCTTCGACTTTGGGTTGTAGCAACTCTTAGTTGTGGGTAAGACCAGCTAAGGGAATCAAGTGCGTAGTATCCTGCTGGGATTAGAGATGTAAGGAGCGCAACTGTACCTTGGATCGGTGTGAGATTGATTGGGGTTCAACTACAGTCCATACCGAAGTTAGTTTGTAGTAGGCTAGTGTCTGTAGCGGCTTAATACAGTGTGTGTTCAATTTGGACTAGGTCCCGGGGTTTTTCTGCATTTGCGGTTTCCTCGTTAACAAAACTTCTGGTATCTGTGTTATTTCTTTACCACATTATATTTTGTTATATAATTGAAATATCACAGGTTGTGTGTTAAATCGATCAATTGGTAAATCCGACCTTTGGTTGTTGATTGAAATTGATTGATACTTGAACATTGGTCTTTGGTACCGTTCAAGTTAATTTCTCTTGTATTCAATTAGACTCGCAGATTTCTATTTGCTTGAGTAAGTATTGAATCGAGAAATTGAGATATAACTCTTTGATATACTTTTTATTAAGATTGAGTCAGACTGTCTAGTTAATTCTCTTAAAAGTATATTGGAGTTAGTCCATACAGATTGCTAAGCGAATTATTGTTTGAGGTTGTTGTATCCCCGCTTTTTCACAAACCCTCAAATTAACTTAATAGTCTGCTTCTTCAGAGCATGTTCTTCATACCCATCTTTAGTTTAACAGTTTCAAGATCAAATTATCATCAACTCCACGAAACCCTAATTCCTTTATCTGAAACCCCCTTTTTAGTTGAGCCTAATTAAATTACCTAACGGTCTACACCACCATAAACCCTACCTGGATCTTACTCTTATTCATTGAATCTTCAAATTCCCAACTTTTGATTCTCAAAGCAATCGTTGAAGAAGAACGGGAGAAGAAGGAAATAGAAGAAGAATGGAGAAAAACAAGAAAAGAGAATGAGAGTTATCCTCTCGATTTGGGTTGATAAGGCCGACAAAAACTACTGAGGCACCCAACACTCTTGGATATCTTCAAACAAGGCTAAACTGCAAAATGACTATTTTTCCCTTCAAACAAATCTGATGATATCTTCTTCGTCTGATATCCGAATGACACGTTCGAGTAGTACATTTCCCATAGCTTTTCGAGATCTATCTAGTGATACTAGTTTCGTATCTAAATCGTTGTTAGGTTAATTACTATTTATTAAAATCTATATTGACTAATCTAGTCATTAGCAGTTAATTCGTCTCTTGACTGGTTTAATAGCGTTGACGAGCTTGCGTATCTCTACATTTAGCCTATCTTCTAGGTTAAAGGCCAATACACGATAAATGTACTTCCCACAACAAGGACTCTCTGATAGGTTTGTTATATATTGTTCCCAGACATCAAGTTTCTAAATTTGAATGTTGATTTTTTATTTTTATTTTTTTTTGTATATATGACTCGAGAGTAGTATCCACCAGTTACGAAGTTGTGGCCCGTTGGTCAACTATGCTGAAGCTAACTGGGGTGTTGCACATGATACGGATAGAACTGAGAAATCGAATTGTTTAAAGTGAAAACTGAACAATTAATTCAACGATATTTAATAGTTTTAGATTATATAAAAACCGATCGATAATGGTTCGGTTATGGTGTTACCCCAATATAAAATTATTTTACCAGCAATCCTAACATGATTTTCCTTTTAATTCTCTACGGCCTCCCTTATTATTGAATTTATTCATTTACTTTCTTGATATCTTTATAAGTTTATGTTTATTAAAGAAACCGAAATTGTAAAATTTTATCAAAACAAAAAGAAGGTGGAATGTAGGTTTACCATAACCAGCTGGTTTTAAAATAAACAGAAACAAAACGAATTTGGTTAATGTTAATTAATTTCGGTTTTGAAGTCAAAAAAATCGAGCTCTTCAGTTTCGCAACTAGTCTAGTCAAAAGCCAAGTCGAACCGTACCATGTGCTTCCTTAACCGTGAGGGCTTAATATAATTGATCTAGTATATTTCACCAAGTGGGTTGAGTCTCACATAGTTTAGTTACAAATTTTTCTCTAGCTAATTTTGCTAAGTTAAGTTTTTTATTTATATATGTACAATGATATTTAGAAAAAGATGTAAATTCGTTATTACAATTATTTACACAAGAGAATATATCTTGGATGGGTATCCACCCGTGGCATTGACCGGGGAGAGATTGTCACAAATAAAAATTATCTTGTCTATTCGAAGTTCTTGAGCCCACTCTGTAGCATGACAATAGTTTTTTAGCTTCTTCTTTGATTATTGTTGCTGTAGTCCAACATCGAGTTCTACGAAACTTCTTCATGATACGTATAAGATAACTCCACGTCCTACAAGATTGTATTTTGAACCCATTGAAGCATACACAAACATTAGAGCACATTCTGAATTAATAGATAACAAAACAAAAGTTAACATATGCTTATCGAGATTTTTTAACAAAGATAAAAGTTTTCTGCATATTCTTGCACAAAGAATGAATTTATATCAAAGAAGCCCATGTAAATGTATTTTCTGAATTGTGTAGACAAGACATTATTCAGGTTTTTATGCAACTTCCCTTCCATATCTGCCAAAGTATAATAATATACATTGTTTTATCTTGTATATATCAGTACAAAACTTAGATTTTTACCAGACCAACTAGCCCCAATCAATAACATATTGAAAATAAAAACTACTAAACAAAATTTGAGGATATTTTTGTCACCAAACAACTCTAGCAAAAGGACATAAGAAAAACAAATGATCAAAAGTTTCAGTATCCATCTTGCACCAAAAATACAATCATCTGAAACTATTACTAACCTTAAAAAAATAATCTTTTGAAAGTAAAATTTGATGCATATATTTCTAGATGAATAATCTAAACTTAGGAGGTATGTCAACCAAACTCGTAGTCATTACTTTTGTTTCTAATGTGATGTTTTAGTACTAGAATCCAACAAAGCCCTATAAGTAGATTTACTAGTGAAGTTTCCAAAAATAGTAAGAGATTATTTGAGACAATCCTATAAGAACGAAGGATTCTTATCTGTTGGAATTTGGCAATTTGATTTTGATCAAATAACTCAGTAAGGAACCATTCATCCGACTTATAATCATAGAGGTTAATGATTGAAAAACTTGAACTGGGTCAAAGGATCAATCCTATGATAAGCCCATATAAACTACCGAATAATGATTTTATCATGTCAAGTAGGAACTTCTCAAATATGAAACTTCTAACAATCTCTAGATATCTAGATAAACCATTTTAAATCCAAGTGCCTTTCTTAAGTAAAGGATGTAGATGCTTAGGGAAATATTTTAATTTGAGAAACCCATAAATGAGTAAGCTGAGTAACTAATCTCCATGCCATTTTAGCAAATATTGGTAAGTTAAATATGGTAATATTCTTAAATTCTCTACATCCATATCTTTTGGGTAGACATAAGTTAAACCTAGATTTGGGATTCAACCCCTTGTTTTTTGGCTGGAGACACTACCAGTATCTTCTCTGAATTGAATCAAGTTGATGAAGAATAATGTCATATAGAAGAGGGAAAAAAGACATTTAATACATAAAAACATAATTAACCACATCTTTCATGTATACGAATATCTCTACTAGATTGGGGAATTAACTTTTCCTTTCACCAATCCAACCATCATGTATATTTTAAACTAAAGGTGGAAAGCTAGCTAATTTTAATATATCTAGTCTAGGAATAAAGGGAACCCTAAATACTTAAGTATCAGACAACTTCATTGGCTTCAGTTGAGGCAGGCTAGCAATATCATCATTTTTAGTTGGTGCCTGATGGAAAATTTTTTTACTAAAGGAAAAAATAGTTTTGATAGGATTTATTGCTTGACCAGATGCTTTAGTAATAGCCTATTTGGATACCAGAAGTAAATGTATTTCTACTTCTGGGAGAAGTAGAAGCAACTTTTGAAGGGTCAAATTCAATAGAAGCTTGTACGACAAATACCTTACTTTTAAGTCATTAGGAAATTAAGTTAGTCTGGCAAGTAACAAAATTCAGAAGTAAATGAAGACTCACTGGTTTCCATATCTTTTTTATACCAAATTATATAATTTCAAGGTATTTTAAAGAAAAATCAAGATTTACCACTCAAAGTTGAGAAAACACAAATTTATATGTGTATGTCCATTACTGATGATAACAGAAACATCAAAATTAAATCAATTCATTAGGAAGGGAGTGTCATCTGATTTATGTGGCATGCAAATATAAAGAATATAATAGATCAATCAAAATTGGCAAAATTGTCAAACCTGATGATTATCAAATGTAACTCCTTTTCTATATTCGTTAACTAGGTAATATGGGTGTTCATAGGAATTGTCTCATCTAAACATTAAAGAGTATCATAAAAGGAAATTAGATGACAATCGCATTTGTTAAATAACAAACAAATATATAATGAATGTTCTGATTCTGTAAACGTCCAAAAAAAATAATTAAGATATTTGAATGAGGTATCGGTTAAATAAAAAACAAATCCAATTATTTCCTTTCATTTTTCCATACACAAAAGTCCTTGTTAGATCATAAAACAAACCCTTTTATGAGTTTCTAATTTGAAGGGATCTTATCTATAGAAGTTGTTTAAGCCTATATAACAACGCAGGGATTGTCTCAAAAACATATTATTCTTTTCGTTTATTGATTTCTTCTAGTTCTGGTTAAAATGTCAGATATGTATATACAGAGTTCAACTAAGGAACACATACATCAATTTCTTGACTTTTAAATAAGATTAACAATCAAACTCAGTAGCTATGTATGGATTTATGAACAACCCAAATTGGTTCATCAAAAGTTTGAATTCGTTCATAGTTTTCTCAAGATATTTGAATGAGGTATTGGTTAATGCTTCGTAATAGTGGTGTTAGTTTGCCAGTTAAGTATTACAATAGTATAACAGAGTTCATAAAGGAGATGTTTGAGACTTTGTTCACGAAGAGTAAGTCATCATGAAGGGGATAGAGCTCAGTTAGCCAATATGTTTTCGAAGAATTTTTTTTGTTCGAATTAGTCATGGGAAGAAAATATATACAAAGGTATGGTTAATTTTGTTGAACTTGTCCTCTCACTACTACATTATAACCTCCATATAGGAATACTCAACATAGAAAATATATAAGACTAATTTGATATTATCGTAAAAAAATTATATAATTGTTGATTGATGATTATATGAATTGTGACAAACTAAACCTAGTTTTAAGAAAATCTTATGAATTCTTTGAACACTTCTAGATATATATTTGTTTATCATAATTTCACTTGCTTGTTTTTCTTACATAAATATGTTCAAATTGACTGTTTATCTTTTCCAAGTGATGCTCCATATAAGAATAACCTCTATACAAGAATATTTTTATATGACCTTACTATTTTTTTTTTATATAGAGGTTCTACTGTACTTCTTCATTTTGAATTCTTATGAATTTATTTGCTTCAACTTTTTGCTTCTGCTTACGTTATGGCTTTTAAGGGTAAAAATTAATGTAATTTTTTGTGCTCATGTCATATAGGAGTTTACTAACAACATGACCCAAGAAGCTGAAACCAAAAGCGAAGACCACGATGAGAGTGATGAGAACTGGACTGAAGTAACTTCTGAGCGTAACTTTGGAAGTTTCAACATGTCAAGACTTGAGAATCACACGTAGTTGAGATATGCGAAAGAGAGTGTTAGACTTGGCAAGTTGTTTTGAGAAATAGTTGAAATTTGAATTAAATGATGAAAAGATTAATGTGAGCTCATTCTCGGAATAGGTTGAGTCTATACTCAGCATTCTACTATTCCAAGGTTTATAAATGAATCCAATTTGGGCCCCAAAACTTACAGTCTCTTAATTAATTAATTATTATTCTATTTAATTTTTTTTAATTTTTTTTGTGGAACATGGGGATAAGTACGAGGGCCCTATGAACAAAGGTTAATAACACATGGGAAAAGTAGTACAAAGGCTTTATTCTTTTAGTGACAGAGTTTGAAGTAATACAAAGGATTCAGGAAGATTCGAAGAAAACTAGTAATGGAGATAAAAATAAAAGGATTTTAGACATTCCTAAACTTGCGAATGGACGTGAGGATGGAGGCCATGACTCTGCCAAATGCACTTTGATTATTGCCGAAGGAGATTCAGTGAGAGATCTAGTTGTAAGTGCAACAATTATCCATTTTAGGTGTCTATCAATTGAAAGTTTAATACTATTGTGAAGAAATATCTAAAACCCCATGCTTTATGTAGATATCAGGTATTTCCGTTATGGGTTGTGACCACTATGGCGTTTACCCATTAGTAGGTAAACCGACTACTATGAGATCAAAAGAAAGTGAAAAAAGCTGAGAAGAACAACAAGTGTAAAGAAATCATGCAAATTCTCGGAATTCAAGAACCAAATAACATTCCTGGACTTCCGAAACAAAATAAAATAAATATGGTGTTAATGTTAAGAAGTTGATATACTCTTAAGCGATACAACATTAAAGATTACTAAGATGCCTAGAGGGATGTGCACTCCGTAATACAAAAAAATATTATTAGAAGATTTGGAAAGATAACGTATAAGAGTGATGACGTAACAATAGATTTTGAGGTGACATTAACCCAAAAGGATATGGCCAGGACCTGGAAAGAAAATGAAGGGTTTGAGAATATCCTTGATCTCAATAAGATGCTTGGCAGTAGGAATATCCTCCATATTAGAGTTCCAACTTACTGATTATCGCACGCTTTGAACAGATTGCGCGAAGCTGAGCATCTTCAAATCGGTGAACCAGAAAAATCTTCAGCTACCTACAGGAAACAACATTAAACTATATGCAATTAATGGCTCACAGTGACAATCCTCAAGCGTGTAGAGAACATCCCATGCGGGCAAGAACATAAGAAACAAGGCTACAAATCTTCTACCATATAAATACCCTGCCCATTTTCCAAAAACTTAAGACGTGTATCCACTTACATATGGAACATTAGGAAATTTTCACAAACACACATAATCATCTAAACTTTCAACAAAAAATTTGGCGCACAATTATTTAGGTAATCGTGTTTTTTTTTGTTCTATGGTGCTAATGGTAATAGGTAATTCACATTACAACTTTCATGGGCACTTCTATCATAACCTTTCAAAACAACTACAGATACACTTTTATATCACATTTTACAGCATCGCGGCAAATAAAGATACAATTTTATACACCAGAAAAATGAACAACTTTCATAGTTTAAAATATCTCCTGAATTTTTGCTAGAGCTTCCGCTTGCCACCGATCCACATCTTTACTAAAATTATTTGTGATATCTTTCACCTAAGACAAACAGTATAATACAAAACATTCATAACAACACAAACCACCATGTAATAACATCAATTTTTTTAAATAGAAAATACTACCTCTATTTCAGGAAAAGTGATACTTTCACTTTTTCATTTTTGAAACAAATGGAGTAAAACATAAAGTACACATTCTAGGTTTGATTTTACTCAAATGAACCAAAATTTTCATTCAATCATTTAAAACAACATTTAGAAAGCAATTAATTATTTAAAAATCAGACTTTAAACCTGATAACTCATAACATTTTAGACCTAAAAAAAAAATCAAAAATTTAGACTTACATTCTAACAAAGGGGACAACGGGAAAAGAGAATTCAATCATCTTTTGATGTTCTACAAGGGACCACTAGTCCTTCTGGCAAAATGCTTTTTTCTCAGCATGACTATGCTGCTTCAACATTGAAGGAAAAAAAAAATGAGAAGAAGAAGTAAAGAGATCGGAAACGAGAGAGATGGAAAAGGAAAAAGTTATTAATTAGTAGTTCTGATTTTCCCACTCGATAGTCACTTTGTCTCCAACAACAACAACATTGATTGGATATGACGTTGGTGACCGAGGCCCTCGAAGGCATGGGTGGGATCTTTGAGTGGCCCTTAAAATTTTGGGATCTAAGATATAATTTGTCGTATTTGAACCATCTGAAAAGACGAGGGTACCAAAATACACCACAATCTTTAGTTTATCCACCTATAAGTCCTCTTACTGATAGTGATTGTCTATGGACAAAGTCAAGACAATACTACAAATCGGTATTCACACTTTGTGTGATTGTCTATGGATACGAGATCGAGACAATATGACTACCAAAGTGTGATTACTTGATAATAGGTTCGGACTTAACCAAACTCTGTAGGATCACTATCAAGTAAAGCGGAGTTAACATTTGTGTAATTTACTTACATTATAATAACAACAATTATAATTGAGGAAAGGAAAAGTAAATAACACAGCAAAATTTTGTTAACGAGGAAACCGCAAATGCAGAAAACCCCTGGGACCTAGTCCAGAATTGAATACTCTGAGAATTAAGCCGCTATAAAAAATCAAAATCAACTTCGTATAATTGAGACCAAGTAACTAACCCTAGTTCACATAGTTTCCTCAGTATCCCTGCGCTTCCGACTTCGATGAGTGCACGCACTGGAACAATTCCTTTGGATCGTATTCCAAACCGTAAAGGAACAACAAATCTGTTTGGTAACAACTCTATTGATTCTTTAAGATAAGATATCTCAAGTCATATGCAAAGGCTCTTCAGTTTAATCTAATAAACTCCTTTGCCTGGTTAGATCAATTTATCCAACAACTACCGAAGTAGCAGAGTTTAGATTCGCACTCAATCCAAATAAATCTAAAAGAGATATATTGTGAATGTCGATCTCACACAACTAATCAATCGAATAAATTCGATTCTAGTTGGATTCCAGCCAATCAAGGTTTGTGCAGCACAAAGATATGAGAAACCAATAAGAAATCTTCTTCGTCTTCAAATCTTTTTTAATCTTCAATTAAAACCTGCACAACACCACTTGAATCTCTTATGATCAGTCACGCACAGAACGGAGATGTCTTTAGATCTACAAAAATTCTAAAGATCCCGTCGATACTTCGATCTAATTTGAGTGAATCTTATATCAGAAGAGAAGATTCTCAAGAATAAACAAACTAGGTGCAATTAAAGTTTCAACAACCATTAGTCAATCAAATCAATCGAAAACTAATAAACTGTAATTATCTAGTTTCCCATCAATGGTACTCGTAGAGCTTCTTGATCCCACAGAAGTCTTTAAACGAGCGGTCGTAAGAGATTTCGCCTAATTAGGGTACTTTCCTCTCCGATTAGATGGCTCCACCAGAAACAACAAAAAGATAAAGTTTTCCTGGCTCTTAGGATAGTTTGCTAGAAATGCAAACTTAGGTATTTATAGACCAATGATGTTTAGACACCAAGGAATTTCCAAAACCGAAAGTATTCTCAAGATATGCAATAAATGCCCATTCGGTTTTCATAATCCCAGTAAATGCTTTGTCCAATATTTCCCTAAGTCTCTTAATAGAAAATCTCTAATTAGTAAATGCACATTACTAATTTTTATTCTCTAGAGATATGCTTTTAATTGCTGGTAATTAAAGCATATAAAACTAATAACCTTAATTAAAAGATTCTTAATTTATTTCGGAACATGATCTCCTTGAGAACTAAGGAATATCTTTAAACAATAAAAGATAAGAGTTAATGTACGTGTTCAAAGAATGTTGACATCTCTTCTTTGTAAATCCTCTTTCATATTTACAATCTTGGAATCGATTATACCACACTTCCAAACAAGTTTAGAATTAGTTCATCTGTATTCCAAGACAACTATGTGATTGATCAAATATCAAATCACATTCATGGGTTCTACCAATCACTGTGATCGGTTATACCCTAATATGGAACACTTGTGATCGGTCACACAAGTTACCAGGACCGGTTACATCAGTTACCAGGATCGGTTACATCAATTACCAAGACCGGTTACCATATACACATCGTATTGCTTATGATCGGTCACACCAGTCACTAGGATCGGTTACACCAATTACCAGGATCGGTTACACTAATTACAAGGACCGGTTACACCAATTACAAGGATCGATTACACAACTTCTCTGTGATCGCTCACACCAATTACTAGGATCGGTCACACCAATTACAAATATCGATCATACTATCTCAGGTGATTACTTAGGGTCGGTTACACTAATTAATCAAAACTAGTCATACCAAATCATAAGTCAGGCATTGTGATTAGTTGTACCAAGATACATAACAAAGTTACGATCGGTTCTACCATCTCACACATATTGGTAATCCAAAGATTTGCAATGAATAACCATACCAATAAGCCGATTTCCCTTTCGATTCATAAAACAAGTTCATGAATGTACTTCCTTTAAACAAATGTAAAACATTGTTTTCTAGGATGAAATCTTCACCTTTACCCATACCCATACACATAATCATAACATCATTCATAAGATTATGTCGATGTCATATCTACGAAGTTCAAAAGATAAGCATTATACTTCGTAGTCTAATTCCCTAATACTATGATCATGTCTCACTACTAGAGTAATATATCCATACACAGCTTCGTATTTATGTTTTCAATATAGCACGACTTGAAAGATACATTAGGAATGAAATAGTTCAAGTCAATATTACCAACCTCAAGAGGAAGGATGATGTCGGCGTTGTAGCTCGTTACTTCTTCACGTTTTTCAGGTCTTCGAGTAATACTTGTATGTCTCAACATTCTTAGACTTTCTAGTCTAACCTAAACGATGTTGTCTCTAGTACATAATCAAGCGACTCTTAGATGAGTTTTGACTCACTAAAATATGATAACCAAACTTGACGTATCAACGCTTGGTGGGTTCAATCGAGCTATGCTCTAACACCATCAAAATTGGTCCGCTTTTAGAGCATGTCCAATGCAAAGAATAAAGGTCTTGAATTTGCATGATGCCTATGATTTAATATTTTTCCATCGAATTTTCATCTTTAGTGTAAGGATCAAGCACATAAATAAAAATAAATGGTGTTGGGTCCCACAACAACACGTATTGACTCTTGGTGGGGTTAACGTGGGATCCATGTATCAATTAGAATTTGAATTACTGTGACTAACTTTTGTGTAACGTTGACTCAGTTATTAGAGAACTTGTTTTTCCTCTAATGGTTACCTGGCATGCACTTTAGGCACTGGTGTCCTAAATAGGGATGTTGTTTCTTCACTTATAAAATAATTGGTTTGTGTTATTAGTGACCTGATTTGTGTTCCTAGTTTGGGATGTTGTCCTAATTATGGAATGTAAACCTTAATTATTTATATTATGTTATCCATTTTACCCCTTACCATTTGCATTACGACACTAAACTCGACTATGAAAACGAAATTGTCTAACATTCTCAAACCAACATGAGATAAGATTATGTTAAAATTGCTTTTTAAAATAATAGTGAAATAAGTTCCAGTATGATCTTGTATGCAATGAAACACCAACATCTTCTCGATAAAAAATAAAACAATATCATGTTATCTTCCCCAAGAATACGAAGAACAAGTAATGTACACCACTGACAACCCAAGAGAAATGTGTAAGTTCGGATCCTAGATGGAGAACAACGTCGAACCTTTTATGTAATTTGAGAGGGAAAAGGTCAGAAATCATAGTTCTTATTTCTAGGAAGACATTCGTAGTCGATAACTTTGCTGGATAACCGAACCATTTTTTTTTTATCATGATTCGATGATTTATAGTTTTACATTCTTCGAACCAACAATAATAACTTAATTAGTTTGTGGATATGTATATGAAACTGGTATACATACTGGTACGAGACTTATATTAATTCCCCCAGCATGTGAAATTAGTATGGATACTGTCCTGTATCCAGATTTACAGTAGTTATATATTTCTCTCTAAATCAATTCGAAACATTTCCAAATAACATCAATGACACATATCACTGTTCCAAGTTATTTTTGAATGATAATCTTGAATCACGATTTTGATTATGAACAAATTGTTCTTAACCGAAATTCATCAAGTATGAACAAATGTTTATTGTTAGAGCATTGCTCGGTCAAACTCACAAGTGTTTCTATCTCAAGCTTGTTGCCAAGTTTAGTTGTCAAAACTATATCTTGATTTCTAGTCTCCAATTACTTAAGTCTCGGACTAGGATAAAATCGTAGTTGAGAAACAGTGATACACTGCAGTCATCACTGCGTTCTACCATTTGAAGGCGAAGATCAACCGAAGCTTTTGGAGAACTTCATCAACAAAAGGTAAATGAAGACTAAACCACCTATGTCTCAAGTTATATTCACCTTTCTATCATTTGAGACGATGTCGCAAACCTAATTAGACTAGTTTGCATAGACAATAATTTCGATTGGAATAACTAATTCTAGATAACGGATTTTCTCGAAATATAATGACTAACCTTAATGAACATTTGTTCATGCTTAATGAATTTCGGTGGAGAACAATTTATTGTTCGGAACCAAATAGTGATTCAAGTTATAATTCGGAATTAGCCTGGAACAGTGATATATGTCATTGATGTTAATCAGGATGTTTCGAATCAACTTAGAGAAAAATATAGAACTACTATATTCGGAATACGAGACAGTGGTATCAGTTTTACAAACTAAGATAACTGTTATATGTCTGAAGTCGTATTACTTGTATTCATACACGTAGCGGAGTATCTATATATTGAATTACAGATTTGTGTGATACGCATATTCGTATGCACATCATGGGAAAATCTGTTTGTTTCGTGATCCGGATAGGTGTGTATATTCGTATACAAACCGGTGCGTGAACTAATACAGTTCTGTGTTCTAGAACGAGTTTAGTACCCAAACCGGTACTTGAACTTATTTGTTCTGTGAACTCCGGAACTGGCAGGGTATTACGGTTCGTAAACTAAAAAGTTATGTGAACTTCGGAACTTTGTTTTGAACTGAAGTTGGAAAACCGGTACGTGAAGTAAAATGCTCTGTTAACTCTGGAACTCGGCTTTGCTCAAAAGTTGGCAAACCGGTTCACGTACCTTGACTCAACCGATTCATGAACTACTTAAGTATTTGTACTTTGTGCATTTACAAATCATGTCGATTATGTTCAAATGTGATTAAATTATTTCTACGAGATAATTGGCATTTTTTCTTTTCTCTAAAAACACTAGACTTAATTTATCACGTAATTGTGACTCAAGCTAATATCATATGTGTTCATGAAAATGAATGTTAAGCTTTTAAGTTCAAACCGGCTAGTTTCAGCTAACCATATTGAACATAGTCTTTTTACATGGTTCAGGTACCTGTGTATATATCTTGCTTATGTGAATCATCTTCAAAGATTCATCTGACGGTGGATATTGTTTGCTTGGTTCCAAAGCTATCTTAGCTTAAACCTAAAGCAACCTATGCTATGAATATATGTGAAAGGGGAATTTCAAGCAACTAGGATCTTTGAATCCCGACATTACTTTTTGGTGTGTCCTAGTTGTATTTAAAGTTGTCATCTTCCTAACCCTTTTAAGATTTAGCAAATATAAAGAATTCAATGGGATTCGTGAATCCAGGTCCAGTTATCTTTTCTTGATAACTTGAGTATCCTGATCTTGATTGATTGTAGCTCCAACGATAGAGATAGATAGTAATCAACAAAGTTCTCTTCGTCTCAGACTTTTTTGATTCCACAGGTTTTTCGAAACTTGTGAGGTGAGTAATAATCTAGGCTGCACTTCTGGTTGCATAAGTCCTAATTTTGAGGATTGCCAGACTTAGGTCGAAGTTGCTATCGATTCCGATCACCTTTATCAAACTCTTTGATTAGTCAAAAGTTTGATTGTAATCATGAAATCAATTATAGGATTAAAGGGGGATTTTGTGTTTTCCCCTCAAAATAAATAGCTATTTTGCATTACCTCCTCTAGAAATCAATAATTTGTGAAACCCCCTGTCTGTTATAACAGCCGTGACTGGCCAGTTAATTATGCACGTGTAGTGCGCGTGTGTGTCATTAATTGATTAATTTTTCTAAGAAAATATACTTACCCCTGACCACCAGCTCCTCCTTCACTACGACCACCACCACCATCCCGAGATCCAGTTAACTAAGTCACGTTTAAAATTCTTAAAATCGATCACGAATTCAATCGGAAGGAGATGATTTATCAGTCATTTCTTCAGAACATAAAGAGCTACTTTTCCATCTTTACAACGAAAAAAAAATCCCTAATATAAGTTCAGAAAACCTAAGAATCCCCAAACTGATACAAAAACCTAACCCAGAACAACAAAACAAAACCAAAATCTCCATTTCTTTCTTTTGATTTTCACCGGTGAGTACAAAAAAACAAAAAAAAAACTATTGGTGAAGAAACGATTTTAGGGAACCCTGGAAGAAGTAGCAGTATGTGAAAATATTGAAGCACAATAGCCCAATTCTCTGTACAATTCGAGTTAGTGCAGCACCAAAGAATCAATTCTCTCTGTAAAATTCGAGTTGGAACTTCGAGCAGGCAGTGAAGAACGAAAATCTTTAAGGTTGAAACTAAAAATTACTGAAATCCTTCGTCGGATTCGTTTTCATCTTTCAAACCCTTCATCTAACAAATAAATACTTACACCCATGACTTTTAATTTAAAAAATCCACAAGCAATTTCTTATCAGTTTTGAAATTAGGGTTAGGTTACATGAAATTCAGGATTTTTTAAAACAGGTGTTTAGCTGTATATGAGAGAAAAGAGTAAGAGAGAGTGAATGAAAATCAAAGAGGAGTTGGTAGTGGTTTACTGCATTATTTTGATTACACTTGCAGAAACCAAATGGAGTCGGTGATGGAGAGGGGACGAACGTATCAAATGGTTATGGAAGGTTTCGTCATATTAGGTTGTTTAAAAATAATTATTTATTTATGGTATATACGTGCACTGCACGTGCATAATTAACTGGCCAGTCACGGTTGTTATAACAGACAGGGGGTTTCACAAATTATTGATTTGTAGAGGGGGTAATACAAAATAGCTATTTATTTTGAGGGGCAAACACAAAATCCCCCTAGGATTAATTTGTGGGAGGCATATTTGGTTTAAAGTCTTCAATTGAGTTGAAGAAACTCTTAGTTGGTGTGAAGTCATCTAAGGGAATCAAGTGCGTAGAATCCGGCATGGTTCAAGAGACGTAAGGAACGCGAATGTACCTTAATCGGTATGATACCTTTTAGGGCTCAACTACATTCCAGTCTGAAGTTAATTGGCAGTAGGCTAGTGTTTGTAGCGGCTTAATACAATGTGATGTTCAATCTGGACTAGGTCCCTGGGTTTTCTGCATTTGCGGTTTCCTTGTTAACAAAATTTATGGTGTCTCTGTTATTTTTTTTCCACATTATATTGTTTATCTTTATAATTAAAATATCACAGGTTGTACGTTGATCAATCTATGTTGATACATCCGACCTAGTTTGTTGGATAGGACTAGATTGAGTCTTGGACAATTGGTATTTGGTATCGTCCAACAAATATCTGTGCGATTAGGTTTACGGACTTGTTTAAACGTTATAATCGCAAGAGAAAGAGAGATATAACTCTGAGTACTTTTCCTTGATTGAGTTATTACTCTCGGAATTGTATTGAGTTAGTCCATACATATTACCTAACAAAAAAGTGGTGGTGTATTTTGGTACCTTTATGTTTTCAATTGGTATCAGAGCAGGCAAACACGTTAAGACCTAATAAGTCTGTATTTGAAGCAGTCTGACTATATGTACAGAGAAGAAATCTCTAAAGACGTACACCAGGATTCCTTAATGATTCTTCAGGGGTTATTTTTCTCAAGAGTTACTGTCTCACGTGATGCTCTTGTCCCATTTAAGATTCCCAGTAGCTTGAATAATTGTGAAGAATCTACAGGAAAAAATAAAGAATCCTTAGCAAAATTGAAAAACAAGAAACGTCCTGTTAAGAGTAAAAATATTTTTTGTCTTAAAAGATTTCTAAACAGTCTGTTTAAGGAGTGCAACAGAAGAAGGTCGGTAGACGAAGACCTCTTTTCAGCTTTTGAAAAAACATTTGAATTATTGGACTACATTCCAGCGATCTTGAGTAAGGAGGAGCCTATTCAGGTTTCAGTTACTGATAAAACTTGGTATCGGTGCGGTAAATCTGGGCATGTAAGAAAACATTGCACATCTGCAACAGTCTTGACTACTCCAAATGATTACAAAATATCATCTCTTGATCATTATGAGGATAAAGAAAAAAACCAGAAAACTGTAACGCCAGAGTGATTTGTGAGCGTATTGCTCATCCAACCTCGTGTTAAAATCATGGCATCACCCCATCATGTATCTAGCTTGAGATGGGGCAAGCAGTTGTAAATGGTTGTTTCTTTGTTCCATGATATTTCCATCAGTGTTTTATTTTTGTTGACCTTGGATGAAGGAAGGTTCTTGTAATTAAATGTGATCAAAACATTACACAATGTTGAGCTAGCTCCAATTTATGATGTTAATAAATCAATTTTAATTTACAACACTTTTAACTCCATAAATATCAATTTATCTTGTGCTCTGAAACATTTTCATTGAGCTAAGAATAAGATTAATCATCTTATTAAAATTGGTATTTTTTATTTTGGTCTTGGAAATCAAACATGATAGAATTATGTACTCTAATCGGAACATGTAAAATTTATTAAAGTTCATGGTTCGCGCACCCGAACCCGGCTAAGCCCACTAAGGATTTATAAAAAGGGTATGTGTACTCCTTCTTCCTCTTCGTGTTCGCGAACTTGAATTGAGGTTGAGTTAGGGTTTACGAACCGGTGGGATATCTTCATGAATTAAAGGTTTTTGTTCCAAATTTTTTGATTCTCTCCTCTTAATAGCAAAAAGGCTTGTCAAGGAGGAGTCAATCTAGCCATCATTTTCAAAGGAGCTACTCAAGTAAGATCAAATCCCCTTTCTTTGTGTTTATAATTAGAAATTATGACAAGAAATAAAGGAGTTAGAAAGAAACCCAAGTCTAAGGAGGTTCTTGAATCCAATATTCAAAAAGAACATATAATCATATTCTTCAATAAGGAAGCCTATGAGAAAATTTCTACTAGAGAAATTTTTCTATAAGAGAAATTAGAAGAAGGGTATGTTAAAATAGAAAATCTAGCTTGTTTTAATAAATATCAATTAGGAAATATCTTTTGTGGATTCGGAAAAGGATTTGACCTTCTTACAAAAGTATTTTATGCTAACATTTTTGATGTTAATCTTGAGAAGTTGTGCTTTAAAACTATGATTGGAAGAAAAAATATTGATATCAATCAAAAGCTAGTTTCGGAACTAATTGATTTTCATATTGGGGATTTTCGTTTTCCTAGACCAAAAAGGGAAAGACCATCGCATGATACCATTTCTCTCAAACTTTGTGGAAAAATTGTGGATTGGATGGATGGAAAGTTCCCTACCGAAGAGCTAAGCATAACTCTTAAAGTCTTTGTAAAGTTTGGTATTCCAAATCTTTGTCCCTCCACGATTGTAAATACTCGTTGGAGTCATGATTTTGCAAAGTTGGTTTACTTCCTTGAAATGGATACAAAAGGTCTTGACATTTTTGGATGGATTATCATCAAATAATAACAGTGACCTCATCCAAGAAGATATTAGGGTTTCCTTATCTCATTGAACGTATTTGTGAAGTATCCGACATTGATCCAATTGGAAACTTCCTTGGATCTCCCACCTTAGTTCTTGAAAATACGTTCAAACTTATGAGAACGAATGTAACAAAAGGAAAAGGGAATCTATTTCACCTCTTGACGGTTCTTGTGATCCAACAACCTTGGGTCTTCTCCAATGGATGCACAAGGATGTTTGCAAGATCAAAACCAAGGTAAAAGGTATGAAAAAATAATTATGTGTGATTGCTACAAAATTTCCCGACATCAAGGACAAAATAGACAAGATTCAAGCTTCTATGGATGATTTCAATGATGAAGAACATATATAAACCTTTGGCTAATTCTCTCTTTTTTATCTAGAAAACTTCTTTTGAGAATTTATTCTTGAGAACGATAACTAGGATTTGGTGTAGCAAAGATTGTGATTACTCATAGCTATTTCCAATAATTTTTATCTTGCATGTTTTTAGATTTATTTATTTAAATTCTAAAGTTGTTGGAAGATGAACTTGCAGTATGTAATCATTATTGGTTTAATTATTGCAAAAATCTTATGAAATATTTGTGTCTTTACGTTCTCATAAATCAAGCTAATATTTCATATATGCTCAAAAGTTAAACCTATTATGTTTTTATAAACGGAAAAATGGAACAAACTCTCTGAGAATTTTCTCGGAGTATTGATCTACTTATGATCACATTTTTGTGTTTTTACTGCTTGACACACACTCCGTAAGACTTTCTTATGTTGAGTCATATCGATCAAAAATTATCTTTTGTCCGTAACTGGCGTAGAGATTTAATTTTACTCGATTTCTGGATACAAATCCATGTGATTTGTTAATGTCCAACAAAATCCTTATTTTTCTAAAGTTAGGTCACTCATGTTGTTCTCTTGGGAATGACATCAAATGGGGGAGAGTTCTTAAATGAACTTGTACTTAGTATCAATATAGTTGTGGGGAGTGTGGTTGTGGAATTTAAAAGGGGATGCATTTATTTTAATCTCCTAGATGAGCACTAAGTAATTTATTTTACTATGTGATATCATCGAAAAAGTTGATATGAGGAGTTACATTTTAACTATGTTATTATGTAGTATCTTCATCTTCCTTAAAACTTGACATAATCTTTTGGTTGTATTCATTATGATCCCACAATTTTCGTACCTTTGTTAATTTTATTGAAAAAAAGGGGAATAATTATTTAGCAGTTTCATACCACATACAAAGTCATGGGGACTATATCGAAGTTATCTTTGAGCCCGATTTTGAAATTTTAGGCATGTTAGGTCTTGATGAACCTGACGTAATTGAACCGATGGCAAGGAGAGTCTTAGACTTGGTTGATTGTATTGGGAGAAAGTTGACATTTCAATTAAATAATGAAAACATTGATGTCAGCGCATTCTCAGAATATATTGACCTCTACTATACTCAGCAGTTTACTATTCCAAGGATAAAAACAAAGGTTAATTAACGGTGACACATGAGAAATCAGCGTGGGTCTTAGTGTTGATGGACAGTTCCAACATGTTAATAATACTTCGGACAATTTACTTGATACTCCTGAATTTATCTGAATATTTCTTGTTTATAATTACTAACATCTATCTTAATTGATTAATGAACATGTTAGTTTTGTGAATGGGATTGCAACTGTCATGGGTGGAACCCATGTTGATTGTTTGACTAACCAGATCGTAACCCATCTGGTGAATCACTTCAATAAGAAAGGGAGTTGTAATCTAAAAGTACATGTCGTGAAGAAGAATTTGTGGATTTTCATCAATGCTTTCCTTCAGAACCCAGTCTTTGATATTCAGAAGAAAACCTTGAAAACTTCTCAAGAGAGTTTCTCTATGAATTTCCAACTAGGGATGATGAAAGGAATTTGTTCAAGGTTAACTTAAGTAATACGGATAGTGTGCGAAACAATGGTGTTAGGTTGCCAGGTGATATTAAAATAGTGTGGCATAGTTTATAAATGAGATGTTTGGTACTTTGTTGATCATGAAGAGTGAGTCACCATCTCGGAAGGGGATAGAGCTAAGTTAGCCAATATGCTTTCGAAGAACTTGTCGTTCGAATCGGTCATGAGAAGAAAATATATACAATGGTATGGTTAAAAAAATTTCACTATATTGGAACAAGTAATTTTAGTTTAGGTACCATCTTAATCATTTTACTTCCATATAAGGTTAATATTATAGTAAAAAATATATAGTTATCAATTGATGATTCTATGAATTATGATAAACTAAACCTAGTTTTTACGCAATGGTATGGTTAATTTTTTCATACCATTGGTCATGAGAAGAAAATATATACAATGGTATATTTAATTTTTTTCACTGTATTGGAACAAGTAATTTTAGTTTAGGTACCATCTTAATCATTTTACTTCCATATAAGGATAATATTATAGTAAAAAATATATAGTTATCGATTGATGATTGTATGAATTATGATAAACTAAACCTAGTTTTTACGCACATAACAAAATAAGTAGAAATCTTACGAATACTTGAACACTTTTAAATAAATATTTGCTTATCATAATTTCATTTGCATGTTTTTCTTACATAAATGTGTTAAAATTAACCATTTATCTTTTCCAAGTGAAAATCTATATAAGAATAACCTCTACATAAGTATATTATTTTATGGACCCATTGATATGCTTATACAGAGGTTCTACTGTACTTCTTGTTTCTCAATTCGTATGATTTTATTTGCTTCAGGATTTTGGTTTCTGCTTACGTACGTTAGTTGGCTTTTAAGGGTATAACAATTAATATAATTTTGTGTTCTCATGTCATATAGGAGTTCACTAACAACCCAAGAATCTGAAACCAAAAGTGAATACCACGATGAGAGTGATGAGAACTAAACTGAAGTAATTTTTTAGTATACTTTTGGAAGTTTCAACATGTCAAAACTTGACGATTTAGATGTAATTGAGTTGATGGGAAAGAGAATGTTAGACTTGGCAGGTTATTTGGGAAAAAGTTGAAATTTGGATTAAATGATGAAAAGATTAATGTGAGCTCATTCTCGAAATAGGTTGACATATATACTCTGTATTTTACTATTTTAAGGTCTGTAAATGAATCCAACATGGCCCCTAAAACTTACAGTCCCTAAATTAATTATCAGTCTAGTTAATCATTTTTTTTTGCTAGAATAGGGAGATAAAAATCATGGCCTTAAGAACAAAGATTAACAACACATCGGAAAACTAGTACAAAAGATTTATTCTTTCAGTGGCAGAGTCTGAAATAATACAAAGTCTTCGAAAAGAGTTGAACAAAACTAGTAATGGGGATGAAAATAAAAACAATTTAGACATTCCTAAACTTGCATATGCACGTGAGGCTGGAGGCCAGGGATCTGCCAAATGTACTTTGATCATCACCGAAGGAGATTCAATGGGAGATCTTGTTGTAAGTTCAGTAACTATCCATTTTAGGTGTAATGCAGATTCACCGAATGAGATTTAGATGAGATGAACAACAAGTGTAAAGAAATCATGTAGATTCTTGGACTTCCAGAACCAAATAATTAACTCTTGGACTTCCAAAACCAATTAATAAAAATAATGTTAATGTTAAGGAGTTGTTATACTCGTAATCGATACAATATTGAAGATTACTAAGTTTCCCAGTGGGATGTGCACTCCGCAATACAAAATATTACTGGAAGATTTGAAAAGCCAACGTATCATCGTGGATTTTAAGGATCAGAGTAACTGTAGATTTTGAGGTGATATTAACCTAAAAGAATATGACCAATACCGGGAAAGAAAATGAAGGGTTGTAGAATATGCTTGAGCTCAAGAAGATGCTTCAGATTATAAAAAGTATAAGTACCTAATAACCATGGGCTTAGTGTTGGGGGAATTACTAAGTCGAGATGCTATGCACAATATGGAACCTACACAAACAATAATACACAATACCTAAATATGACGAAAATAATACCAAGCACACAACACCGAGATAATTACCACGATCAAACTTCTAAGTTTTGGATCATGGATAGCCCATATGTACTTGGGGTGAGCAACGGATGGATGGATCCGGATTTGGTATCACCCAATCCATCTAAATGGCGGATTTGATATTTTTACCCACGTCAAATGCATTACATGTTGGATGTTACACATGTGGGTGAACGGATGAGCAGGTTGGTTGCGGACGGATTTGCAAATATAAACCAAAAAGGATAAATGTTGAAATGAGTAGTATAACTTAGTTTGAAAACTTAAGATTACTAAAACATAAGTAATTAACATAACAAGAGTAACAAAATGTCTTTCAAACAACCAAAATTATAATATTTATTGATATGAAGGCCGTCGATCAATCCAGAATTGATACTTTTGGACATTGAGGATCTTCAATACTTTTCAATAGGAAACTGTATATATTATCTAACAATTTTATATGATAACCTTCATATAGGTATAATACTAACGTCATTCTAAGAGTCGGCTGCCAAACGGATGGGTGATGTTCCATCCGCGTCCAACCCGTAAAAATGACTGGTTTTAAACGCGTCCAATCGGCCAAGAAACAAATTTCGTGTCCACCCTCTAAAATGCAGATTGGTTTGGGTAAAATCCTTGGATTTGAGTGTTTCTGCTCACCTTAAAACAAGAACGATGTTTTGGGGACTACCCCAAAACAGTGGGGGACTACTTTGTTATTCAAATGTCCACCCAAAATTTTAAGGGGTGTCCTAAAAGATTAGGGAAGACTAATCTTCCCTTATCCTAATTAAGGTTATAACTAATCCTAATAACCCACTAATTTAACCACTACCCACTAATCTAACCCCTAAATTAAAACCTAAAATAAGTTTTAAAACACATATTTTTTATTTTCTTCTTCTTCTTCTTCTTCTTCTTCTTATCCTCTTCTTCTTCTTCTTCTCCTCTTCTTCGTATACATCGTCGATTCGAAAAAATTCATCGTCGATTAATCAATTTTATAAAACAATACGTTCTAAGCAGACACCAAGAATTCCCGGATTGAGTCCGGGTCTGACTAGCATAGCGAATCTCCCAAATCAATTTGAAGTTGATAAACAACTTCAAGCAAAGTTGGGAGACGAATTGAAGCATCCAACATCAACCAAGGAGTCTGATTCTATCAAAATGAAAATCCGCAGGTAATTTCCTTCATACCCATTCCTTTGAATCGTTTTTAGTTGAAGAAATCATCAAAAACCACTGAAAATGAAAGTTACAGTAGAGATTTCGACTAGGAGAAAAATTTTAAACCCTAGAATTTGGTAACCGAACTTTGAATATGAAGAACAGTTCGGCGAATTAGTAATTTTAAGGTAACCGAACTATGAAGTTCGGTAAGCTCGCAAAAAAATCCGTAACCGAACTCCTTCTTTATATGAAAATTTTGAGTTCGGTTACCTCAATAAATTTATATAGGTAACCGAACTTTCAATATGAAGAACAGTTCGGCCAATTAGTAATTTTAAGGTAACCGAACTATGTAGTTCGGTAAGCTCGCAAAAAAATAACGTAACCGAACTCCTTCTTTATATGAAAAATATGAGTTCGGTTACCTCGATAAATTTATATAGGTAACCGAACTTTGATAAAATATAGTTTGGTTACCTCGCACTTTCTATGTGGTAACCGAACCTTGATCTGTCACATACAAACTTGTAGTTCGGTTACCTCGCAACTTATACCAGATAACCGAACTTTAGTCTGTTAACATTTTGTGTTTGATGTAATCCCATGTTCAATTTTATTTGGTAAGACAATATTCTGTTTAGGTAATAATGTGGTTTTCATTCATTAGGAAAAAAGGGAAAAAATATAATCCCCACGTAGCCGAAGATTTGAGAACTCCAACACCTCGCGGTAGGATACATCTGGATTTCCGAAACCGTGGTACTAAAAATGCAAAACATGGAGGGGGATCATTACAGGAAGTCAATCAAGAGGTGATGAAGAATACAATTGATAATGTTATTGAAGAAGAGAATGATGATGAAGAAGAGCAAGGAAATGAAGACCAAGGAAATGAAGAGGTTGAACAACAAGGACAAGGGAGAGAAGGAGAAGGACAAGAGAAAGAGAAGGATGATGAAGAAGATGGAGAGGAAGAAGAGGAGGAAGAGGAAGAAGAGCAAGAAATAGTTCCTGTTAAAGAGAAAAAGAAGCGGAAGCCGCCTTGTGATAGATAATCACACATGTCACCGCTTATTGGTTATATCAGCTAGGAACCATCATTTTCCCCTACACTTCTGGAAATAGGGTGGATGCACATTATCTACAGCTTTTGGAGAATCTCGATGAGATTAACCAATACTTTTGGGCCACTAGGGTGCTTGCTTTTGTTCTAGGAGAGATGAGCAAAGGGTCGAGGATTAAGACAACTCAAATTGGAGGTTACTTAACTCTTATTCAGGTGAGCTTTTACATTGTTAGTTAGCAAATTATTCGCATAAATTTTCTGCTCCCAAATCAATTATCATGTATGTGGTTAATATTTTCGTATTTTCGCATAGGTTTGGATTTATGACCACTTCCCTTCATTGGGATTGGCTAGGGAAAAGACACCTTATCCCTATGACGAACTTACAGCAGGAAAATTGTTGTTTTTGGACGCACAAAAGAAGTCTAAAGAAGAGCAGTTGACTTCGTTGAGAGAGAAATTGGATAAACTTATGGTGAACGATGTGGTATTTCACCCATACACCGTACCCGATGATGTCCCTGTAGATGAAGAAGATATGAATGGTTTCTCTACCGTCTCGGCATACTATGGACCAATTTGGTATCCTAATGGCTACGCAATATATAATCCAAGGAGAATACTAAGACAACTTTGTTGTGTCCAAATGGATCCCGACGTGGTGAACGAAAATTTCAATTTGGTGGTTCAAGGAACAAAGAACACCGAGAAATATTTTGTTCCAAAACATGAACCAACTCCTACGGTAGGACATTGGAATGCACTTAGTAACTACTACTTACCTTTAGGTGATTGTGTACCTTGTGATGGAGATGTAAATGCATGTGATGAAGATTATATGGAGTTTTATCAGGAAATTAGTCATCGTTTTGTGATAAATAGAGAAGAACAAGCTAAGAATGATAAGGCGAAGGCAAAGGCAAAGGAGAGGGATGCTAAGAGAGCTGAGAAGGAGATGCCTATTTGTGGAGAAGAAGCAAAAATGTTATGGGATAATGTGGTAAGAAAATGTCTTCTCTTATACTTCCTTGTTGTTTGAAAGTATTGAAAATATATTTACTTATGCTTAAAATTGGAATCAGGTGAAGAAGGGTACGAAATTGTTGAAGAAATGGATGGCTAAAATACGTAGTGGAGAGCCGATGTCGACTAAGGAACAAACCTACCTCTATGGCGAGTGGGAAGGTCTTATAACTAATAGAATGATGGAGCCAAGTAGGTCTAAGCAATTGAAGAGGGGTCGACAACAAGGAGAATGTTCAAGTCGCGCCATGGAGGAAACCGGACGAGTAGATGAAACCCCAAGTGATGAGGAAGTTCCACCTAAAACTCGTGGTAAAAAAGGAAGTGGTAAAAGGGTGTGTCGCGGTGGTCATTAGTGATTTCGTATGGTTTTAGTGTCAAAAAACATCTTAGTTGTGGATTTCGTATGGTTTAATTTCGTATGTTTGTGTATGTATAACAACTTTTATATTTGTTTTAAAAACTTATTTGCGTTTTTAATTATAATTGGGATTGTGTTTTCAATTTTATATGGAAGAAATTTTGAATACAGGTTGTTTTTCGGCCACCTGAAATTTTTACATAGCTAACCGAACTAAAAGTTCGGTTACCTGTGACAAATATAAGGTCACCGAACTTTGTTTTCGGCGAACACCTATATCATACCAGGTTGCCGAACACAGAGTTCGGTTACATGCTACATTTTCAAGGTTGCCGAACTCTACTCTAAAGACTCAAATAAAACACCTAAATCCTACCAGTTTGTGACTTACACTTCAGGTAAAAAGTTCGGTTACCTAAATTTGAACAGAGCTAGCCGAACTGAAAATTCGGTAAAGTGTGACAAATTAATGGTCACCGAACTGTTTTTTCGGCGAACAGCTAAATCCTACCAGGTTGCCGAATACATAGTTCGGTTACCTCGCAACATTTTGACTTGTAGCCGAACTCTACTCTGAAGACTCAAATAAAACACCTATATCTTACACAAAAAAGGTGTTCGGCAACTTGAATTATCATATGTGCTTACCGAACTATTATCTGTCAACTCAATAAAATACTAAAATTAACTCGATAATGAATACCACACTTCAAAAAACATAGTATTAGATTGAAAAGCATACTTAGTTCCATTACATGTGTCATTTAATCATCCTCAAGGGAAATAAGACCTTCATGTACAATTTCGTCCGATTTCTCCAAAGCTTTCCACATCTCCATGTTATGCTCATACATAATACACCAACCCAACATTATATCGGAGTTAAATGCAGGCCAATAAGAGTTTCCGGATATTGGAGGCAGTGGACAATCGGGTTTTAAACGAAGGCCTATAAAGTGGTTGTTGTTAGTCAATGCCATCACACATCTCCTTCGTTTGAGTTGCTCAACACATACGGTTGTTTTCGGGGTGAAGGTGAAACTAGCATACTTTGAGAAATAATGAACCACACAATTAAATGCCTCGGCGATTAAGTGTCCACATATTGGTATGCTCATCCAATAATCCGGTATGATCGGATGGCCCCTATGAAGACGACGTTGATACTTAACAAATTGCTCATTGAGACTACCCACCCTATCGCACAACATTGTCTTGTAAAATGACGGATTCTCCTTTAGTTTGGACAACAACCTTTGCCTTATATGAGTGATTGCACACCCATTATTTAGCTTGGCACCTTCGATGAAAGGCCCAAGTTGTTGATTGACAACATGAAAACCACAATTACCATCTGGAGGAACGTCGTCGGTGGATATAACGTATTCTCTAATGTATAGAGGTAGGTCATTCAAATAGTCTTTATTTGGAGCCTCAAGCTTCACGTATAGGGAAGATGGTTGGATAGGGCAAATTGGAGACTTAAGCTTCACGTCGCCAAAACATGGTTGCCTTGGTTGTGATGGACACATCGTACCTTTTTTCTTCAAATCTCGCTCACTTATTTCGCCTTTCTCCTCAATACTCCTACCCCGTTTCTTGCTTTGCTCCAAGTACATTGCCGCGGTATACTCATGGGCCGAAGGATCTCTAGTAAATTGGGTTTGCTCACTTTTCTTCTTACGTAACACCTTTGCATATTCTCTTAGTTGTTTTTTAGTTTCTTTTTTGCTTGGCCTACCTTTGCGTTTGCCTTTTGAAGGTTCATAAACATTCTCCGAAGTTTGTGGATATATGATTTTCCTCATGTCATCCCAAAATATTTGTTTTTGGAGCTTGTTCATGCCACGATACATCTCTAGTACGGTTCTACCCATTTCGTTATCACCAAACTCCTCTCCGGCTTCTTCTCCCTTTGGAGGAGGGATGAAACTTAGATGCTTCCAATATGGATCAATGTCGCTTAAAGGGATTACGCCATGCTCGTAGTTGATTATCATATGGCGACAAGGGAGTCCCATAGACTTCTTCATGTTACATACACACACCTCATCCCTCTTGGTTTCCCACTTATCAATCAACTCGACTTCTATAATCAACAACTTCATACATTGGCGAGATACGTTGTAATGGATTCCCTTGAACAATGGGTGGTCGGCATATTTTCCGGTCGTTTTGAATATACGGCTTTTTTGGAACTTCTCTTTAATTCTATCAATGTCGCGCTTGAAGTAATTCTCCATAGCATTCCACACGGTTACGAAATTATCAACACATCTAAAGAGATTCTTCTTCAACCGATGGTGAGCCGACTCTACTAAACTTGTCGCTTGATTTCCCAAGTGTTTATATTGGTTGATATAGGCATTAACAAACCTCTCTTTGTGTGGTTCCAACCATTGGCGAAGAACATACGATACAACACCGGGATAATTGGGAGTATCCCAATGGGCGATAAACCCCGCAAGATTTAAGTGATACTCTTCCTCGGTAAGAGGCAAACACAATGATTCCCATTCACCGTTGAAAGCAACCCATTTAGCGTAATTTAGATCGTATTGTTTATCAACTTCCTCTTTTGCATCCGCTCTTTCATGTTCCGGTAGCATCTTAATCTCTTCATATCCTTTTTTCTTGGGTGGACAAATTGTTGGCTTGCACCTATTTATCAAATTACACCATATATGGAACGTACAAAGCATATTGTGTGCTAATGGAAACACTACCTCTATTGCATTCATCAATGCGACTTCATTGTCGGTGACTATCCCGGGAATATCATCACCTCGAAAGATTTCCTTAACTTGTTGTAGTGCCCAAATGTAACTAGGTTCTTGCTCGTCCCTTAAGAAACAAAACGCCACGGTAAACGGTGACTGCGTCGAAGTACGCCCAATAATATTCAACAATGGCATCTCGTACTTGTTCGTCTAATAAGTACAATCCATTATGAGAACTTCATGAAAGCATTGAGCCAATTGAACACTCGTTGGATGCGCAATGAAGAGTTGTGTTATCTCTCCGTCCGAATCCACATCCTTTTGAACCGCGTAGTCTTTCTCTTTGGCCAAAAAAAACAATTGTTGCATCACTTGTCTATCTCTCCATTCCTTCTTTCTAATTGTCACAATTGCATTACAAACGGTGGACAAAGATGAGTGGTTATCCTTGTTATCCTCCTTTAGTATTTGAAGCATTTGAATCGGTGAAAAACCCATTTTCCTCATTTTAGCAACCTTGTCCATCTCTTCAGGAGTTAGATTGGCCGCCATGAAATGTCCTTCAAGATGCTCCGGACGAGGGTGGTTATGACAACCTTCCATAACCTTGTAGAGAACCCATCCACCCAATTCTTTGTTGTAATTAAATGCAAGCTTGAATGGGCATTTAATCTTCTTTGAGAAAGTTTTGTTCTTCCTATTTGTCTTTCCTTTATAAACATAACCCTTCCGCTTGTGGCTTTTATCGGGATCACCGCTTCTCTCACAAACCATTTCAAAGCGGGTTTTGCTTTCTCTCCCATTCAATACTAATACGCACATGTCTTTTAGTGCATGTTGTCTAGCCCAACTCTTTGCCTCTAAAGGACTTTTGAATACCAAGTCATTCATATAGTGATGGGACGTGTCATCGTACAAAATATCAACAGGGGTAGGTTGATTTTCCATTGGTTCTATTGGATCATATGCAACCTACGAGTAATAGCACAACGTCAATACCAACTAAAAATAAGAAATACTTAAATTTTCGGCAATGTAAAAATAAATACGATCCTGCCGAACAATAAGTTCGGTTATGAAAAAAAACTGCGATCTTGCCGAACTTGTTCTTTGGAATTTTCTATGGTATAGTTCGGCAACATAATTACTACTATCGACTAAACCGAACTTAAAAGTTCGGTTACCTATTCAATGAACGTGATTTGCGAGCTTGCCGAACATAAACTTCGGTAACAAAGGGACTAAACTCGACTCAACCGAACTATTAACTGTATACTCTATAAACTTAGTTCGGCTACGTTTTCTGGAAAAAGATAACCGAACTCTCAAAAACCTCCATTAAAACAGAGTTCGGTTACCTGCGTATGCTGAAACGAGTAACCGAACTGCACATACAGGAGAGTTCGGCTACCTGTTCTGCAGGATTGCTAACCGAACTACTTTGACCAAACCGAAATTTCTTCCTGAAATTTTCGATTTTGCCAATTTTTTGCACAATTCATGCTACATTAACGAAATTTGAGACATACCTGAGTACCTATAACTTCATCTTCTGGTTGTGGCTGATAAAATTCATCATTTGGGTCGTTAGCTTGAGTTTGGGGAAAAAAGCATTCATCATCTAAGAAATAACTCATACCGTGATCGTTAGAAGTATTGACAAATAGTTTAGGAGATGAATGAGGTTCTGATTCTGAGGAGGAGGTATCATCACATGAATCACTCATATCATATTTACTAAATTCAAAATAACATTTTGAGTGTTCTTCCCTCTTTTTCTTCATCTTTTTTTCTTCTTCTTCTTCTTCTTCTCATTCTAACAAAACTATCCTATTAATAACTAACTAATCACTAACTAATCAATAATTAATCATTACACTAACACTAACTAATCTAACAAATTTAATTACCAAGGGTAAATTTGGTATTTAAAAAAATATAGATAAGGGGTGACCCAAAATTACTTCAAATATCCACCCCCAAATTGGAAGAGTAGTCCCCCACTGTTTTGGGATAGTCCCCCACTGTTTTGGGGTAGTCCCCAAAACATCGTTCTAAAACAAATGAGAATGTTACAACAAAAGAACCCACACAGACAGAGCCAAAAAGCCCGTTTGTCCAAAACAACAAAGAAAAACAAATGCCCATAACATAAGGCCCATGCTAAAGAACTAAGAAGCTGAAAGAAAACAACTCAGAGTCTCTGCAAACCATCAAGACGAGATTGATAGTGCTTTAACTGACCTCCGAGAAGAAGAGAAGAAAAATCTTCCAAGAAATTGATGCTACACTCCTGAATGAACTGCAACACCCTTCTTATTTTATTAACAGAAAGATTTAAATTGTCGAAAACCATCTTACTTTTGATAGACCAAATCTCCACCAGAAGAATGAAAACAACAACCGTCCAAACTTGTTTGATGTCGGGATTTTTATACTTTTTTTATGATGGGACTTTTATGCCACCGAGCCACGGAGGATATGACTGAAATTACAATGCCAAAGAATATGATCCAGAGTTTTTTTGGAGATTCTCCACGGAGATGACATTTAGAAGCTAGGTTAAAACCTCTTGATTAAATATTTTCATTAGTATCACACAGGCCTCTAGCTAGCTTCCATATGTCACCAAAGATGGATGGATGACTCCATTTTCTCCAAATCTGCTTACAAGAATTTAAAATTGGAATTTTTTTCGTACTTTATTATAAGCATCCGAGGAAGTTAAAATTTATCAACGCTAATAAAATCTTATTGTTTCTTTACATTTAATTTCGGCAATTATAATTAAAAGTAAATACACTATACGATAATCCAACACTTGGTTTGATCCATATAGTTGTGTTAGCTTTTGAATTAATACTACTCTCTCCGTTTAAAAAATTTGGTCCGCTTTGACATTGTCAAAATATTAAGGAGACCATACTATTTTACTTGACTACCCTTAATTAGTTACCTATTTTATTTTAATAAAAATGCGAATATTGAAAACTAGCTAAAATTGTTAGGTTAGGAGGATTATAAATTGGAATAAAAAATGAAAATTAAAAGATACTATGGTGTATAAACTTTATAAGAAATTTAATTTTTGGAGCCAAATATGTTTTCTTTTGAAAGGAATGAAGGATGTATTTGTTTCCTTGTATGTAAATTTCTTTAATATTTAAATGGATCTCCTTTAAAATGAATTTATAAATATAAAAAAATTTAAGGGTATATTAGAGACTTTATTTGAAAAACACAAAAATAAACAGAAGCTGGACATAATTTTGAAACTGAAAGAAATGGAATAAAGACGAAGTTTTTGAAAAGGAGTAAGTAAATACCAAGTGGTTTTGCTATCTTTTTGATATTCTTTGTCTATATGATTAATCACGTAAGGTATCGAACTTATAGGTTGACATCGAAAAGATTATGGTGTATTTGGTACCCTCGTTTTTTCACGTTAAGCCTTTATGAAGTAATATTCCATAAAGGTGCTCATTTATATCTTTTCATGGTAGTAACGCTAAATATTTTCAAAAACTCCACATATTCTTCAGGAATCCAAAATAATATAAGGTGTCAAAGTAGTCGCACTTACACCACCAAAATAATACACGCTCCTCATTAATCATCTATAATATCATTCGAACCCGAAATGGTATTTCACATTTTCTAAAACCTTTATAGGGGTCATGGTTCAAAAAATTGTATTTGTTGCTCTGTTGTCTGTGAGACAAATTTCTTTGTCATTGGTAGTTCACTTCAGGAGTCCAAAACCGTTAAGATAGATAGACGAGAGACATACATTAACAAAGGCATTTAGTAATTATGGGCTACTTCAGAAACCCAAAAATTCATAGCTTATTATTGGAATCCAACTGTTTCCCTAGACCACTTCTGGAATCTATTTTATGGATTATTGCCGGAACCCATAACATTTGGATTCTTACACTAAAATCCACAAATTACATGTTGAACTGCTTATGGAGTCAACATCTCATGGATTGCTTCGGCAATCCATTGATGATTAAGACAAGTAATAAAATTCGAAGGGGATCGACTTATGAAAGGTTTTAACAAAACTTTTTGAAAAAACGAAACGATAGTAGGATCTGTAATATCCGATTGTTCAAACATTTGATGAAATGGGACATTAATTACCTTTGGTTTGTGTTTGGAATATAAACTAAAACAGAATATCACTAAGGGCAGTTCTTATGGTAACGTGCAAAATAAATTTTTTGATTAGCCACGTGGATGATCAAACACAATTTTGCAATGTGGAAAATGCCCTCAAAATGAACAAATCTCATTTTAGCGGTCTCCGGGATAAAATTTGTCCCCATCACTGTCATATAGGCCCACTAAATTTTAAGTACCAAACAAAACTTGTCAATATAAGCGTAACAAAATATATTTATTTATAAGGGAGGTTCCCCTCACACTCTTATTTTCACACTATCACATATGTTGAGAGATATTTTCTTAACCAAAATCAAACGGTAAGGTTTTTGAAGCTAATATTTTGGGAATATGCTCGTCTTACAAAGCTCTACATATCCATCAAAAATGAGCTCATTACGAAATACTAAACTTCACCATCTACCAATCTTAATTTTAACGGTTGAAAATTAGTCGACTTTCAATGGTCAATTTTCAAAGTAATAGATGGTGGAGTTATACGTTTCGGAATGAGCTCATTTTTTGTGGATATGTAGATAGTTGTAAGACAAACATATCTCCAAAATATTGTTTTCAAATACGTTACCGTTTTATTTTGATTAAGAAAAATGTCTCCAAACGTGTGAGATAGTGTGAAAATAACAATATGAGAGGATCCCCTCTATAAAATGATATTTAACTGTTATGCGGAAAAGTCATACCTATACCTGATTAGTTGTGAGCGGTTGGTGAAAGGCCGCCAGTGGGTGATTATGGACCGCGCATCCTATGATGACCCATCAGTGGGTATTCCTTCCGCTTCCATAGCCTTCACCACCACTATCAGCCTCTTCCTAAATAAATCAACAAATGGATCAATTTTTATCGTCATTCGTCACCATTTTAGTATCAAATTCATCACTATTTCTGTATCAAATTCGGTAACTGCTTTAAAATATTTCTTGTAACCCTAAATTTGATTAAGGCTTGACAAAATTTTGACCAATATTCAGTGTGAAGTATGAAACCAAACGCATTCTTGCACCAAATTCCGTGCCATGTCACCAAAATTGTTAGTTGTTAGATCCATTAGATCCGATGGTTATAGTGTTTTGTTAAATGATTTTGTCAAAACCCTTTGTTAAAAGATCCCGACCCTGAAAATAAATACTAAAATTCAAAAAATAAAGGAAACATAAACAAAAATATGCAACCTCCATGATATCAATAAATTTCCATTTTCATAAAACTTTACAAGTACGCAAATAAAAATTTTGTATGTCAAAAATTGCCTCATACAATTACAGGTGATTTCAGGGACCACTGTAAAAACCAGCTAACACTTTGTTACGGGTAACTTCTGAGACCGACCAGCTAACAAGGTGCGCGCCTTTTTACCCATATGATGTCAGACCATATCCCAACTTCTGGTGGAATAAGTAGTATTGAATTTTCTGGAAATCATTACAGCCGAGAAAGTCAAATTTGTGCTAAGGCTAAGTCCTATGGGCTAGATTGAGATGCTAGATTGGCAGTTAAGTGTTGCAATTAAAAAAAAAAGTGTGGCCTAAAAGTTAACACTACTTCTCTCTCCTAGCAAGTGCCCGCAGTTCAACTAGCAGCGAGATTGAAACGCTGAATGGTTCAGCGTTCAAAAAGTGACCTTAGCACTGAACCGTTCAGCGCTCATAAAAATCACACGGATCACAAAAATCACAAAATTTGATCTAACGTCTGAAATTTAAAGCGCTGCTAGATTTAAAGCGCTGGGCTGACGTGGACTGCTAATCAGGCTGCTAGATTAGCACTCCCATAGGACTTAGGAGGTTGCCCTAGCTGACGTGGACTGCTAATCTAGCCGCTAGATTAGAAGACCACGGGACTTAGCCTAAGGGATGCAATAATTTTCCCTTTATCAGTATTAAACTGTAAGTTCCATAATAAAGAAAAATGATAAAGAGATATATCAAAGGTGATTGGATAAATGGAAAAAGACTATTCTCACCTTCCATATTTACCAAGAACTATTAGATTAGTAGTGGTATTTGAAAAGACAGGAAAATTTCTCTTTTACTGCAAGTTTGATTTAGTTACCAACTTGCCAATGAATTTAGTTAGAAAAACAAACTATTAGCATTTAACTTGTACAAGGCTAAAACCATATTGATTATAAACAAAACATAGAAGAGAGCTAGAAAAGAAAGATAATAGTCTCCGGAAATTGTCATTGTTTTTCTCCACTGATTTAACCGAAATCGATCACACGGGTAATAGCAGCTTAACCACATTACCATGAGTATAATGTTAATACTAAGTTGGTTTATCAATATACAATTTGCATGTAAATTAGACAAAGTAAAGTTGTTGGGTAACAATATCCACGAACTTTGGTCGGAGCTGCTGGCGTCCTAAACCTTCTCATTTGGAACTTGTCTCTGAATTTGATCAGCAGCTCCACCTGCCTGCACTAGTATTAAAACCTCTGGCAATAAGGGAAGGAAAACCTCCTGCATCAGCCTAAAAGAAAGCAGGAAAGTATCAATAATACACCTATATCAAGGACCAAGGGAGGAACCGAGAGAAAATGTGTAACAGTAAGCTACGTTAAGGAAGGATGAAAAAGGTAAATATACCTCTGCAACAACATCCCTTATCAAATTCTCAGCCTTATTAACATTTTCAAGACTTCCAACTGATTCAACGGGCCTGGTTGTTGAATATCTGTCAGCTTCAGCATCTTCTGTGATTTGAATTTTAGCTCCTGAATTATTCTGCAGCAACCGAATGGTCTCCCCAGCTTTGCCTAATAAGAACATTAACCTGCAAGGAAGTCAAACCATTGTCAAGATTCATACAACACTTCACTACTATCAAATACCCTAAAAAGTTCCAGTAATGAAGGACGAAATGAAAATAATATATCACCAATTTGACACACCTTATTACAAGGGAACTCCATTTTACGGTATGTACTCTGTCAATCAAACCGCTGGTATGTCGTTGAGAATCCTCTCCTGAAGGCTGCTGAGTCTGCTGACCATCTGTTGTCTGGTTATTCTCATCGGATGGCTATTGAACATTAACCGTCTCAAGATTCTCTGGTGACAAATGCTCTGCAATCTCTGTCTCAACATTCCCCACCAATGGGTTGTCAGCTACTCAGCTTTGTCATCTTGTCAGGGTCCATATCAGATGTCTGCTCCTCATCATTATTAGTTTCGATCTGACTCTAAACCTTATTATAGTGAACCAGAAAAGCTTCAGCTACCAACAGGAAACAACATCAAATGATATGCAAGGTAATCCACAGACGCACATAAAACTTCCTATACAGGCAAGAACACACCAAGCAAGGCTACAAATCTTCTGACGGATACATAGACCCTACCAAATTCCAAAAACTTAAAACTTAAAACGTGTATGCAGATGCAAGATGAAACATTAGAAAATGCGCACAAACACACAGAAAAGTTTACATATAGACAAACATAATACACATGAAACATCCGAAGAGACGTTAGAGGAGGTACATGCAAAATTGGTTTACAACGGATTCTAAGTCAAAGATTCATGTCTAGTTAAAAACAACAGGATTGACCTTTGGTAATAGGATCCACATTAGCAAACCCGAGTTGAACATTTTGAACTGAATGTTGTTATGTTAGACCAACTCAAGAGAATATCATGGGAAACTTACAGAGTTCCTGATTTTTACCTCCAGTTTCATTCTGAAATCAATGTTCACTTTACAATGGATTAAATCTTCAATCACCATCTTCCCTTTTGTATAGTTTATCCTCGGACATATAGGAAACTAGTTGTAATTAAAAGAGTGTACATTGAGTCGCAATGAATTGGACATGACATACGCCATACTGTTTCCTCAATCTAAATCATTTTTACTAGTCTGAGCCCGCTAAGGTAGTCTTCATGATCTACGATGCTACTTTGTACTAGGTAAATTCACATACCAATTAAGCAGTTTGTAAGACAATCAAATCCATACAAAACAACCGGATACAATAAATCTATATTACAATCAAATTCATAAATGAATATCTTGCATAGTTACAAATACCAACAATCAACATCTTTACTGAAATTTGTTCCCAAAAAGTGAAATACAACCACATAAACCACTAACCAACCCAGTAAACCCAATCAACAGATACTACACATTCTCTTTTACTGTCTGATTTTACTCAAATCTTTCATTCAAGCACTAAATTATTATTTTTGAAAGCAAGACAGTAAAATCAAAATCTTAAACCTAATAATGAAACGAAAAATAGACATAATAAAAGGGGGTGGCAGAGGCAAAATCCAGGAGCAATAGCATTTAGAGAGAGATATGGAAAGATCGGAAGAAATGGAGATTACTCAGAATAAACTTGTGCTCTCTTTCCATATCTCTCCAAAAATGCTATGTTCCTCGATTATGCCTATACCACCCAGACATCCTCCCGAAATCTATTTTTTCTCCGCATGATCTCGAAAGGTTGAAGAAGAAGAAGATGAAGATATCCAAGGGAGAACTAGAAACATACATTCACTTTGGTCCCACTGCAAAAACCAGTGATTGGATACATTGTCGGTGAGCGTGGATAACTAGGATTTGGGTCCAACGACAACCACAGTGATCGGATAGGACGTCGGTGACTGGTGATACCAAGGACTTTGGGTCCCACGACAAGTAGTTTGACTCCTGGTTAGCAATTCGGGATTCGACAAACGTACGGAACGGCTAATGTACGAGTATTATACGGTTTTGTAAAACCCAAATTTGGTCCGAAATCCGGTTAACGGGACGTGATTCGTCAGTAATTCGGAATGGCATACGTACGTGTATAATTCGATTTATAAATGTGAGTTCGACTCTGAAAATTCGGTATTTATATATAATAAATAATTAGTATTTATAAGGACATAGACTAATTTTTGTGCATATTTATGAGTTATTTAAAGAAAAAATAAACTTAATATGATGATATTAATAATATATACAACATTAGTCATCCAAGAGGACGTGGTATAGTGGTTTAGATGCTTGGTTGGTGAGTTTGAGATCTCTCTCACCTTCACCTTCAAATCTCTTCAGTCATTTTTGTTTCATAAAAGTTAAAACAATGTCTAATATTGGGCTGTGTATGTTCGGAAGGCAGTAAAGCACAAAAAGTGGGGCCTTTGAAAACGTAGAAGCTAAAGAATTTCTGGCAAATTAAGCGGAGTATTATTCGGGATGCGTAAAGTTCGTGAACGATTCGCGAATAATCCGGGAATCCCATATAATACGCGTCTTGGGTTCGGAGTTGCAAACGTACGCGAATAAGACGTAGTAAAGCACAAAAAGTGGGCCCTTTGAAAACGTAGAAGCTAAAGAATTTCTGGCAAATTAAGCGGAGTATTATTCGGGATGCGTAAAGTTCATGAACGATTCGCGAATAATCCGGGAATCCCATATAATACGCGTCTTGGGTTCGGAGTTGCAAACGTACGCGAATAAGACGTTAAAATTCGTGATACGGAAAAATTCGTGAATCATTCGCGAACTTACTAACTAGGGTTTGACTTTGATTTTCTGTGTCTCTACTCAGTGATTCTAATATTCTATACATACGTCATTTTAGACGACTAGGGAATGACCCGTGCCGTAACGGCACAGGCTATATCACAGTGGCGTAAATTAAGACATGATACATTTTATAAAAACCTTGTTAATAATACTAATTTTTCATTTTATTCCCGTATTTGAAACGGTTCGCGAGTTATAACCCCAAAGGTGTCACTATCCATCCACAAAAAATCAATCAAAACAAAAGTAACATAAAAACCCCATCAAAACAAAAGTAACACAAAAACCCCAAAGAATTTGATGAAACCAATTTTGAAATTTGAGGTTTTTGTATCAATTTTTAAAAATTTAGGGGTTTTGTATCAAGTTTGTTTAAGATGGAGTTTTAATAGATCCCAACATTTGAATGGGGTTTTTGTACCACAAGTTTGGTCACCTTGGGTTTTTATGACTAATTGTGTATTTGAAATTTATATTTTGGTCATGCATTTCTGCCGGATAAATACGTAGTCAACCATAACTACTACTAACAGTTTTCCAAAATGCTTCAAAAAAAGGAAAAAAAAACAGTTCTCCAAAACTGATAGTTGCTTGGGACAAACCTATATTTATATTGTTTCCCTCAGTTAACTTAACAAAAAAACAACGTAAACTTCGTATTGTATTTTGGAACTTAGTTGTTTGTCATGTATATACAAATAATAGCTACTCCAGATTGTATAGTGTTTTAACCTTACAGTACAATATTTGATTTCATTCAATATCTTTGAACTTAGTTGTTTTCATTCAATATTTGATTTGTTCCTTTCCAGAAGCAAGAACACAATGGAACCATATCCAACATCAGAGATTACAAAATGGCGATGATCTTCTATTCATATTGTTCTTCAAAATGCAAATCATTCACTTCCTTTCTTGTAATCAAATCTCACGTTATTTTCAACAAAATAGTGCAATTGATTTAGTTTTAGTTTTCTACTTTTATTGGAAAGAAAAACCAAATAAGAGAAACTACAATATATGGGAAAATAAGAAAAAAGTGTCCCGATTAACAAACTCCCCCTGCCAAATTTTTTTCTTATGGAACTGTAAGGACGGAGTGAATGTACAACTCGTTCGAAACCGATCTGGCCATTCGAAGTGAAAGCTGTTGTCACAAAGTATATACCTTTTCTTTGAATTTTACATACATATTAGACTAAGATTACCTTATCAACCGAACCAAAAACTAAAGAAGTAGAATACAACCATATAATCCGCTTAAGTGTGGGGTTCATGCTGCACTTGTTGGGTTGTTGCCTTCAGATATTCTATAGGCGTGTAACTGCTAGGGAAAATGATCTTAGTAGAGCCAGTAGTAGTCCGCAGCTGTAATGTGGAGAGACGGATTCGTTGACCATGGGGCAAGCATTGTGGTCCTAAAAAAATTCTATGCACATGGAAAGTGAATATGAATCGGTATCCTTTTGTAATCAAATTAAACATTCAATAAAATTATCATTTGTCAATGAATTCAAGTAACTCGACAAACTCTCGCTCTTTCAGGAGCTAAAGAACAATCGACTGCAAACTATTTAAATATGAGGAGAGGAAGACAAAAAAAAAAAACAAAAAAAAAACTCACATATTGAATGACTAAAGAATCTGAATATCAAATATGTTGACAACAACGCAACTAAAGTTTTGTGTTGTTTTAAAGATCTAGGTGGAATATTGTTGACATTGAAGAAAACTTATATGACAAACATATGACATAAGAAAAATCAGAAATCATAATAGTAGAGGAGAGTATAAAATCCGAACCTTGGGAAAACAATCCTTTTAATGTAGTGAGATAAAGGGAAGGAAATATCTCCTTTTTAGCAAATACCACCTGACGCACCAACCTTTCTCTTCCATTGATAAGCCACCGAGTTTCATTTTTTCCTCATGTACATGAATTTTGCAAGTAATGATGTTTGTTTTGGCAGTCACTACACCTAAAAATCATTTAGAGTCAACATAATTAGTACCAATCTAGTATACAACTAAACCTAAAACCACATCACAAAATCCATAAAGGTGATGCTTTTTTCTTTTTCTTTTTCGTGACCCAGATAACAAAACACAAAACTTGATCATAGTAATAAAACCCAGACTAACAACAACTCAAAATTAAGCAGAATATGATCGAAATGAACCAAAATCCTTGCTGCTTCCAATGGTTGAGCAAATTATATATATGGAGTATCCATTTCAAATTCATAAATAACAGAGGTTAACAGGAGCTTAGTGAATGACCGAATAAAACAAACTTCGCATTCCCTTGCTTGTAAAAAACTAAAATGTATCGGATGAAAAATGATGTGGATAATTCATACACAAATAGTTAAGATCATATGGTTGATTTTTATGGAATGTGCAGTAATTCAAAGAGGTAATTGAACTGTTGTTCAAAGATTAAAATGACACATGTTTAACTGTTAGCAACTTTAAATGTTTTTGGGTTTTTTCCTTGTACACACACAATCTGGTCATGCTTATATCTCAATTTGATTTCATATGGAGCCAATGGAAGGCGATATTGGTTAACTACACATGAAACTATGAGTATCTTAGCATTTAAGATGGATGTCCATATTAAAGAACTCAACATCTTAAGAGAACCCAAGTTTAAGTATTTATGCAACCACAAACTGAATTAAAGAACTCGACATCCTGCTCACAGCACAAAATTATCGGCATCAGGTAAATAATCAAAAGACCAATGAAAAAACTCAACATCCTACTCGTGGCACAAAAATATCAGGTAAATAGTCAGAAAACCAATGAAAGACGTTAGTGACAAAAACAATGTATAAGCTATTCATGAGTGCATAAATAATATTAAACAACAAACATACTACGCATACCGCAAAACAGATTGGCAAGTTCGAAGTAGTGAGTGAAAAAAAATCAACCATTGAGATCGTATATTCATGAAACACTTACCGTTCAGCAGTTTGAACAAAGTAATTCTCAGATTCAGGTTATCGGTCCCAATCTTCAATGCAAACCTGTCAATCCGAACACTTATCAGTCAAAATTAAGTATGGGTCGTCATAGAAGGTAAAGCATATATCCGGAACTATAAAATTTTAACCAAAGTGACCACTAATTGGAAAAAATATTAAGTAAATACTAACCTCTCATGCATGACTTCAACAGCTGATAAGTCGATATCTGGGTACACTCTGGTAACATTGGTGGTAGATAGAGCATAAATTTCCCTCCTTGTAACCTGTATGAGCGAAACCATTAGTAAATGAGATGTTTAAACCGGGAAAAAATCATCTAATCGAACAAAAAATGTGATGAGAGACTTCATTAGTACCTGCTTGTCAACAATAACCATATCTACATTGGTAAAGCCTTTGGTGGACATAAAGTCCTACTCCTGCCATTTCCTTGTCACTATAACTCTAACGACGCTTGATTGACCTTCTTCGAGGGACTTTAACCCCCTAAAACTTCCCAGTGGGGAAGATGATTCTACTTTCTGCACCCTTCATGTCACCTAGGGTACCATATCGAGTGGTTTGGTAAGGGGTAATGGAGACTAAGTGGTTTGGTAGGGGCTACATTCAACAAACAAAAAACAAACAATTTAACGCAAATTAAAATTCCTTACATGGAAGGTATGCTTGGGCATACAAATTTTTGCACATGTTTAACTAACAAACAAACCAAAACAAAGATTGATGCCTTTTGGTATCTTTTTTAACTATCAAAGTATCCATTTTGGAAAACAGTGAACAAAGGAAACAATACATGTCACTGACGCAAGCGCTAATTCATGATCATAGTTATCCACCACGTCTCGAGCGTATTTAAAATGGTATGAGGGGACTTATCTCCAGAAATATATCATCACTCCTTGAACCCTTGCACGGAAGGTGAACAAGTCAAATGCCATACACTCGTCCGTCAATTTCACCTATTCAAGCGCGTCTAATAATTCTGCATACCAAGTGACTATACAGACTCGTGCACACAAGTAGAGCACCAAGCACTCTTCCGCCTCAATTAAAAAAAAAAGAAAAAGGATGGAGTCGCCTCTCCCCAAGTCAGAAATAATACATTTTATTTAAATAAATTAACACACTTCAAGTACATTGAGAGCAAAGCCACTGATGCGCTTTCACCCACTAAGCGGACAATTGCGAATGTCATTTCATGCTTATGATCACCCATCTTTATCGGCATCGCAAAATGATTTCAATAACTGTGCACAGATGAAAACCCTCTCAAATAACGACGAGCATGCTGAGCGCACATCATTTAACGCCGGATTGAACGACCGTGTCGGCCTACATATGCTCGAACGGTGAAAATTTGTAAGTAGCCGCTGCTCCCGATGTCGTTAAGAAGAAAAAAAAAAGGTAGTACACCGATCCTATGAGCTTCCATCTCAAGCCGATCGATAGTTATCAGTTGGAAATATCAAAGTGTATTTTCACTATCAAAATGATCACATGCGGCGGAGTACGTTCATTAGATGATTGAGGTGCTTCATCTCAAAAACCAAGCAAACTTGAGCCATAATAACGAAATAATACTTTAATGAAGTAATTTATCAAAGAACAATACTTACCATGTGGTTGACATATGCAAAAAAAAAAAAAAAAAAAAATTTTATATTAAATGCTCCTACCGATTATTAGAAGATTATACTTACACAATATGCATGAATTGTCAAATCAGTTAAGCGCCAAACACCGCCTACCATATAGGCACGCATAACTAACATCTAGGGGGTTATACTTATGCAACATGAACACCCAATAGTCACACTTTCGCTTTAATTAAGTAGTTTACAAAACCGATACACATTGAAGATGTGTAGGTTGATTTACACTTAAATAATAAATATGGAAAGCATACGCATCAGAGGCACATAAACAATGAGGCATATATCGTAGCTCTAGCACTCAAATAAAAGCCAGAATCATGTTGCTTAGGAGGCGCGCATGTTGCACGCATCTGCCCTCCACTTGAACACTTAAATAAAATTCTAGGAGGCGCGCAAGTTGCACTCATCCTCCCTCCACTTGAACACTTAAATAAAATTCTAGGAGGCGCGCAAGTTGCACTCATCCGCCCTCCACTTGAACACTTAAATAAAATTCTAGGAAGCGCGCAAGTTGCACTCATCCGCCCTCCACTTGAACACTTGAATAAAATTCTAGGAGGCGCGCAAGTTG
>JAJJMB010001820.1:1955239-2012372 GCA_023531105.1 Papaver atlanticum
AAATTCTAGGAGGCGCGCAAGTTGCACTCATCCGCCCTCCACTTGAATACTTGAATAAAATTCTAGGAGGCGCGCATGTTGCACTCATCCACCCTCCACTTGAACACTTAAATAAAATTCTAGGAGGCGCGCAGGTTGCACTCATCCGCCCTCCACTTGAGCACTTGAATAAAATTCTAGGAGGCGCGCAGGTTGCACTCATCCGCCCTCCACTTGAACACTTGAATAAAATTCTAGGAAGCGTGCAGGTTGCATTCATCCGCCCTCCACTTGAACACTAAAATAATACTCCCTCTGTTTTTGGAAAAGAGATACTTTCACTTTTTCATTTTAGCCTAAAAATAAGCCAAATTGAAAAAGTGAAAGTATCTCTTTTCCAGAAACGGAGGGAGTATTTTAGGAGGCGTGCAGGTTGCACTCATCCGCCCTCCACTTGAGCACTTGAATAAAATTCTAGGAGGCGCGCAGGTTGCACTCATCCGCCCTCCACTTGAACACTTGAATAAAATTCTAGGAGGCGTGCAGGTTGCATTCATCCGCCCTCCAATTGAACACTAATATAAGATTTTAGGAGGCGCGCAAGTTGCACTCATCCGCCTCCACTTGAACACTTAAACAAAACTCTATACTAAACATTCATTCTCTCTTTCATTTAAAAAAAGAAAGAAAAAGAGATAGGGTGGAAGCAACAAATTAATAAAACTACAACACTTAAACAAAGGAGCAATTACCAAATGTTACAACACACAATTAAACCAGATAACGCAAACAACAAAAGAACGAGGAAATGAGTGAAAATAAAAGAACTTCGTAAACGGATGCCACCCGTCAAGAAAAGCCAACCCATTCCTTTCATGCTCTGCAATAGCACTGCCTATGCCCGCTGTCGGTTGATCATATACTCCCTTCTTGACTTCCGCCACCTTTAGCGGGTGAGAAGGCTCTTTCTCCGGGTCAACAATCTCTTTTGGAAGAAGACTACGCGCACCGTTATTTATCTTAACAACATCCAAAAGCTCTTTCAACCATTGTCACACGCACATACATATTCTCTCTAAGAGTATCCGCTCGGGCTAGCTGATTATGACCATGTGAGTGCTGCAACTAAAACGCCTCACTGAAAGCCACGTAGTCATACATCATAACTATCACATACTCGCGCCTCATGTGGCATAGCCGCATATGCAAGCACATTAAACACAATTTACTCGTCATGGCCTAGAATCTGTTCGATTTGGCACCCGGGGACTGCCTTATAAAAATGACAATATTGTCGTTATCGCTCGCGCCTTTATCACATATTATGCTAAGAATACCCTGTGCCTACTAGGATGCAAACGGGAAACCTATTACTGACATACAATAATATTATTGGATTATTATTAGAACACAACAAACATTGATTTGAATGATAATATTGGGGACTTGGAATCGCGGATATAAACTATTCATCGTGTTTTAACAATTCCCATGAATCTTGCCAACTGTTTCAGCACAGAAGGACGCCTCCTCTTCTTTGAGCCGGACAAAGGGAGTAAAGAATTGCCCCTTCTAATAACCTTCTGAGGAGATTCATCATTAAGAAGAAGCTCCCAACTCCTCTTTATCCTCCCCTTCCTCTGGAGCCTCGACTTTAACTTCTTCCAAAACTTGGAAGTTTATTGAATTTCCCTTGGCTAGAATCAAATGATCTTGAAGATCCCTATCGCTCTTATTCATAGCTTTGAAGATACAAGACTTAGAATAGCAGGTGTCGCCGTGAATAGGCAAACCATTAGGCGCAACCACGTCTTCCAGCACTGAAGTCGCCTCCCCCAAGAAAATAAAACATGTAAGGATCAATCATCCAACGAGCAAATAAGCGCACCAAATTGTCATGATCTCACCGGAAAGTTCTATACCGAGAGGATGCTATGGCGTCATGTATGCCCAAATAGCAGAGTATTTCCCTATGATCAGAGTTGGAATATACGTAGTCCACCCAAGGCTCCCAAGCGGGTGGAGATTCAGCAGACGATCGAAGTGCAATTAATTATTGTCGAGAAGATATAGTCTCCCTATAAGCTGCTAGGCGAGGTACCTCCTCTAAGGCGGCTATCGGGGACACATCCGGCTGGGACGGATAATCCGACCATCGAATGAGGATGGAGGGAACACATGAGGGTTCAACTTGCACGAAAGTGTCCGTCTAAAATCCCATCAGTTGCAATCATTAACTGACGAATCAACATGTGACTGTTGACCTGGCCTATGACTAGTCAACAGTCAGGGGACTAATGTTGATACATGAAAATAATTATCCTTAGAAAAGGAGTCCCCTTAACCTATTAGGGATTCCTTCTAGGATAGAGAGACTTGGGGACTAGACCTAACCCATAAGGTTGGGATAGCTCTAGCCCATAAAAGAGCATGTTAGTTTAGTTGGGCTTTGGTCCAAGGAAGAAAGAAAGCTTCTTAGGGTTTACTAATAATTTAAAGGAAAGGAAATGGTAGTTTTGTAATATATTGATCTTATGAGTGTTTATTCATAAGAGGGGGAGGAAAGATTATTATAAAAGGAAAGAAAGGATATTTAAAAAATCATTATCAACTTATCCATTCTCTCTTTTCATCTCTAAGGGGGTGGGCTTGCTGCGGCTTGGACTTGCTTCTCATTCCCACTTTTACCTTATCAACACATACTGTAACACAAAGGCACATACTGACAAAGCCAGAGGAAATAAGAAAATAGCTCCTTTGGTACACTATTGACATCTAACAAAGATTAAAAATCTGTTGTTTCTACTTACTGATCCCATGCTTTCAAGGAATCAATCCCCTTCTAAACTAATTACAAACTCATGAATTTACAGACTACTGAATGCTTGCCTTTGTTTTCAAGTTTTCAATCAGATAGCTTTTCAGATTATTTATGGAAGTCTAATACTACGAATCAGTAAGTGGAAAAGAAAACGATTCATAATGAGATCCTTATTGCATATGACCTTGACATAATCAGTGCTAAGAATTATGAGGTGAAAGGCTTACTTCATCATTTGTTGCATGGTGAAGACATACGTCTTAATTTCAGATGCCTTAAAGTTGTTGTACTGGGGAAGCAAAGACTTTGCGATACAATTAAGTACCAAAAAGGCAGTGCAGTGGGAAAACAATGACTCATCTATTTGCGGTTTATAAAATGTGATGGATTTGATTAATATTATGTCATAAGAAAAAAGGAATTTTGGAGAAAAATCCTCTATATCAGAGTTTGAACTTACTGATGGTCACACGCTTTGCATGGATAGTGCATAGCTGAGAAACTTCAAACAGGTTAACCAGAAAAGCTTCAGTTGCCTACGGGAAATGATGATTAGCGTTAGATATAATTTACATTACAACTTTCACGAGCAGTTCTATAATAACCTTTCAGAACAACTACATATACAATCTTATATCGCGTTCGACAGCACCACAGTAAAGAAAGATACATGATCAGCAACATGCATGATAAATGAATAACTTGTATCGTTTCAAAATACCTCCTGAAGTGCTAATAAAGCTTCCGCTTGCCAACGTGTAACTTCTTTACTACACTTCTCGGTGATTTCTTTAACCTAAGACAAAAGTATGATCGAAAACATTTAACAACGCAAACCCATAATAAAACCAAACAGAATTAATTAAAAAAAAATAAAAAATCAGATAAATTCAAAATTTTAGAGCTAATATAAAGAAATCGAAAAATTCATACTTACAATTCTAATAAAAGGGGCAGCAGGTAATAACAGATCAGTGCTCCCCTGATACTTTCTTATCTCTCTAAGTGCTCTTGTTCCTGGCCTATGCCTTGCCATGATGATTATAGGAGAGAAGAAGTAGTTGGAAGCGTATACTAGTGCAAATGATAACAATGTTGGATGTGTAAAATTCTACGATACTATGTGATCTTATATAGGTTTCACCGTTTCCTAAAACCATTATCACTAGAAAAAAGAAATAACCAGAAAAAGGAAATCCTACATTAAGAAAACAAACTAGGAATAGAAAGAGGGATGACTCGTGTCAAACAGGAATGACTTTGTCTAGATGTCCTACATCAAGAAGAGAACAAAAAAACAAGAAAAATAAGAAGGAAAGATGGTAAGTGGATACTCAATATCTTCACAGAGGGAGCTGGAAGACCCGCGTATCAAGTTTCTTGATTTTATTTTGACTCTGTGTGTCCGACTCTTCCAGATTTAACTTATGAGGAAGGTAACATGGCATCATTCGTTGCTGCCTATTTCCCTCTCTATTTTATCTCAAAGACAAATGGATAATGGAATTTTTTTTCTTTCTTTTTCCTTTCTTTTAGTGAAGGGGTTGCAGGTACCTACTCCTAGTAATTCCAATGTTGTTTCTTTTTTCTTGGAAGCATAGGTGGGTTGATTGAGTTGTAAACCATCCCATCCTTGGTCCCATTAACTGCAAGCAATAAATTGGGATAAGATGCTAAAAAAAAAAAAAAATGTCGGATAAGGGGTGTCCTAGTGGATAGCAATCGACCAAGTTACCCTTTGATAAAACTAGACAATAATACAAGGGATATAATGTTTAAAAGGTAGATTATAAGGATGAGATTCGACAACATTACAAACCAAACTAAGAATTGAAAATTGTTCATACACAACTTTGTTCAAGATAGTTTCTGAAAGTGATGAGAAACTAAAGAAGGTCAAAGAAATAATCCAAACCTTGACCTATCTCCCAAATTGAAATACCTGCACCCCATTGACGAGCTTCCTCCAGTCGCTTTGAGACCGACATTAATGATGGGTAGAAAACAGTGTGTTTGATTCCTTTGTTATCAGTGTACATAAACATGTGTTCCTCGCTCTTCTCATCCCACTGTAGATCAGGTTTGTACTTCTCCAGCAAAGATAAGTATTCACTGCCAACAATAGCTCCACCACTTGCCCCTACAAGATCCAGATCGTTTATAAAAATTCAGTCACTAAAAGCAAATAAAGGTTACACTTTTTAGCATGGAAACTAAGCAATTCAAAGATAATTATCTGCATTGTCATCTCTTTTACTTGGATAGATAGACTAGCCACTAAAGAAAAGAAATCCTGAATTCTACTGTTCAATTCTTAAGATCTACTCGGGCTTATTCACAACGAACAGATACAAAAAGGGTCCAAGTGTTACACTACATACCTTCTGACACCACAAAATCATTTCCGTAAAAATTGATCCCGAGGAATATCTTATGGGCTAGGTCCTTTGAATTGCCACCGCTACCACTAAGAAGCACTTGAAGAACTGACGTAATCCACTTCAAAGGTGCATTGGGACCAGGCTTTTGAGGACCTGAGAAGTCGTAAGTCATCAGTGAAAAACCATCAACAGCATTGCTCAAGCTCTTAAGATCTTCTGGCCCAAAATCATGTTCTTGTGGGTTGATCGAGCTAGGTGGACCAATTACGTAAACCAATTGCAGGTGACTCTCATCATTCCTCTCTGAACTCACTGAGTGCAGTGCCTTGCCTAGTTCTTTGACAAATTGCAGCGCCTGAATGTACAAACAAAGATTTATCATGAAATTAACGTATTAATAAAACTTATACTAGGTAATAGCCAACCAAATTTGTATGTATTGAAAGAGCTTGCAGTCACCTTACTTCGCATTTCTGGATCCTGCAAAACGCCATATGCTGCCCACCTTGACCAAGATTCTAACACAATACCATCATAATCCATCTCTCTGTGCATTATATAGTATGTGTAAATTGGTAATGGTTAAAACATGAATTATTATACACAATTAAGCTAAAAGCCTATGATTTAGTTTCATAATCACTGGAAAGAAAAACTCGTCCTAGTAAGCTTTAACGGTACATCAAGTTCATAATCGTGTATAATCATGCAAATTCCAGAACATGATTAAAGAATGAAGGGACGACTTCTTTCTTCTACTCAGGCATAACTTGACCTGAAGTCCTAATGTGCCAAACTTCTCGGTCCGTTCAAAATTGAGGTTGGAAGATCAGTTCTGAGAATTCTGATGTACTGACTATAACCTAACGACTAGTTGTAAAGGAATTTAAAACTCTGAGGAGGGTAAAAGTTGAGATAGACAGCTTACTTGCACTCTTCTAGAATAAGATTTATTGCTTCCTCCCTCCGTTTCTTCTTTTTAAGCAATTCATTAGGAAATGCTTCTAGCACAATTCTAGGTAACACCTGTTAAGCAGTAGCATTAAAACAATATCAACACCATGACTACAATGGAAAAAGAAGAAGAGGACAACTACAAAAACGAGTCAAAGCATAATCATTCTGCAAATTCATCAGGTACAGTATATCTGCACCAGAAACCTACTGAAGTATTTCTGACCTATTATGTTACCAACAGGGGGTTACTTTTACAGCTGAAGGAAGGTGCATTCTTTTGCAGAAATTTGCTTTTACAGCCGAAAGGCTGAAATCAGGCCATGGACGATGGACCTATCACTTACCTGAACATATTGTTTTATCAAGTGCAACCTTAACAGGAACTGCTTCTTCCCTGATTGAGAATGCGATGTGATCTAAATCAAGCCAAAAACCTCCCCTCACACTCAATTTGGATGAGCTGTGTTTTCCACTCACGACGCCACATTCAGTTTGATGAATGAATAAGCTAAGCCACTTTAACTACTACCCCATTTGACTCAATTCATTCCGTCTAACATGCTTTCACACAAGCCATTTTAAAGTTCTCTTATAGACTTTTAGTTCAATTTCCACACAATGCACAGCTAGTTCTATCCTAATCGAGAATGCAATGTGACATAAAATCAAGCCCATAATCTCTCCCCACGCCCAATTTGTTGAGCTATTTTTTCCATTCACGATGCTATGAAAGAATAAGCTTAGTCATTTTAACTACAACTACAACATTTGACTCAACTCATTCCGCCTAACATGCTTCCACACAAGCCATCCGAAAGTTCCCTTTTGGTTCAGTTTCCACACAATGCACAACCTGTGCAATCTAGTATATAACATGTTTTCGGTTCACTACTTTCTTCCATTATAGTTCAATTTCCAAACAATGCAAGACCTATGCAAGCTACAATAACATATTATAAGTTCACTACTTTCTTACCAGTGCATCTCCACTCTTTCTAAGATCCTTAATCCACCCAACATCAGCATTATGTCTCCCCTGCAAGATTAACCGACTACCTTCACTGAAACAAACAAAACCAATTTCACCTCATAAACCACAACAACAAAACATCAATCACCATATCTGAACAAGCAAGAATTACAACCCCGGCGTCACATACCTCTTTAAGTCATACCAAACAGGTGATAAATGTGTAAACTTGGAGTTAAATCTCTTAGCTAACTCATAACCTTTCGCATTCCAAGGTGTTATATAACCCAAAGTAGGATACGAATAACGTCTCCGCCGCAACGTATTCTCAGAAACCCTAGAATTTTCCTGAATTTCTTCACAAAATGAAATCTCATAAGAAATCAAACACTAAAAAAACACTCGAAACAACAAAATTAAAGATTAATAGATAGAATTTATGAACTTACAGTGAGGATTTCGTTGTAATTAGTGCTAATTCTAACAAGACCTCGTTCGTATACAGAGAGATCGATAGGTTTGATTGGAATGTGTTGTTTGAATTGGTAAACGACTAAGGATATGAACGGGATTAAGACTGTGAGGAGGATGATTAAGGTAGTGGCGGTGGTGGTGGCGGGGCAGCAAGCATCGCAACACTCTTCTTTTTCAGGTGGATCTGAATCGGTTGGGACTGGCTTGGTTTTCTTTTTCGCCATTTTTTAGTTTGGAACTCGGACGATTTATGTTTTTGCTTCTGTAAAAGTATTTGACTCTATTTGGAGGCAGAAGAACTAAGAAGTTCAAATTTATCTTCTCAGCCCTTGTATTTGACATGAAATACCAAATGACTCCATGAAATACTAAGAAGTGGCCTGACAACACAGACACTAACTAATCACTCTAACCGCTCTAGGTATAGCTCTTCCAATAAAATCCGCACTCAACAAACTTGCAACTTCATTCGGTGGATGACCAAACCAGACACCCTCCATCTCCTTGGCCGCACCAGCTTTTACCAACTAATCTGCCACAGAGTTCGCCTCCCTGTATCTTTGTTCAATAACAGTGTCTTCAAAGTCCATCTTCAAGGTTTCAATATCGCTGATCAGACCTCTGAGAACCCAAGGAACCTCAATTTCTTGGTTGCATAACATCACAGCATATGTTGAATCACTCTCCACCTCAAGTTTCCGGATCCCCATATCCCTAGCCAGAAGTAAACCATCTCTCACTGCCCACACTTCAGCAACATTGCTATTGTTCTTGAAAACTTGTTTAGCGAAACAAGCTCTAAACAGACCGTTATCATCTCGTATGACTCCACCAATACCCGCATCTCCACTCTGGTTTGAAGCTCCATCACAATTAATTTACAGTAACCCTGTCTCGGATGAATCCAAGGGACTGTGATATCAATGGATTGAACCTCCTGTTTATTCAACCTACCAACAGCTCCTAGAAATTCTCTGGCGCTTCTGACATCCATAGCCAGAACTCTATATGGTTGGAACTTAGCTTTGTTGAACACCCAATCATTTATTCCTTCCAAATTGACCACAAAACATGTGGTAAAATGTATTTCCATTCCACTCCACCAATTTGTCCTGTAGCCTTACATAAATTCTTCAGCATGGTCGGGGATGTAAAATCAACTTTTGGTTGGAAACCAAACCATCTCTCTATCTTCCTCCATATTGGCTTGACAACTGCATAGTCAAAGAAAAGGTGATAAATCGTTTCAAAATCCCTGTCACACAGACTGCACCCAGGGTGAGGAGCTATATGTTTCCTCTAAAGCGACTCATTTAGGTTGAGTCTATTGTGGCAGAAAAGCCACAAAAAGAATTTTATCTTTTGTGTACACACCAACCTCCACAGAAATCTCCAATCCAAGTTAGGTAATTGATTACCCAATTTATTAGAGATAATGAAATTATAAGCCTCTTTTACCGTGACATCTCCATTTTTGCTTTGAGACCAAACAATTTGGTCTTTGCTACTGTTAGTCACACCAATTGGTTTAGCTTTTATATCCGCAACCACCTGTTCAGAAATAAACATGTCAATTGAATCCAAATTCCAAGTTTTAGTTTGTGGATCAATTATATCTTTAACAAGCATAGATGGAACATTCTGATTAGATACATTTGCAATGACAGATAAAGGAAAATTCGAAACCCAAGGATCATTCCACAAATCGATATCCTCCCCATCACCTATATTCCACCTAATAAAAGATTTAATGGCATCCCTACCTTTCAAAATACTCCTCCAACTCCTAGAACTATTGGTCTTACTCGTACAGGTCCAAAAATCCACTTCTGAGTGGTACTTAGTTTTTAAAAGCTTCGTAACCTCTGAATCAGGGGTAGCATGGATTCTCCATGCCATTTTAGCAAGGAGGGATAAGTTACTACTTTTTGTGTCCCTAACTCCTAAGCCACCATATTCAACAGGCCTACAAATCTTAGTCCAACTGATCTTATGAATGCTCTTTCTGTCCTTGTCCCCACCCCAAAGAAAATTACTTTTATATCTATTTAATCCAGATATTAATCCTTGTGGAAGTTTAAGTACTTTTAGATCATTTACTTCAACAGTGAGCAGATCTCCTTACAAAACTTGCCACGATAAACTTTCCATATTTTCCATTGCCGTGTCATTGTCATGAATGCAAATACACAAAGTTTTGCTGAAATTTTGAGTCTGCTGCCTATAAAATGATATACTTTTGCAATTGGTTCCTAATTTTTTCAAATTCGAGTTTGGTGCCCATTCTGCAGATTGACTTTGTTTGACCGTGTTGACCATCAAGATAAGACCCAGTAGAATAAGACTTTCATTTTATTCACTAACTTTTAGTGGATCAGACGTTTAAAGGCTTTGGTAGAGAGGTATTTGTGTCTACATGAACAAAGGGTCCAGTATATGCAAATTTCCACAATGGTCAGAAGTTTCATTGTCTCATATGTTACTGGGAAAAAGAGAAGCCCTGTCCCAAAGCAGAACTCTGACTATTCCCAGATTGTTGACTTTAACTTTTAGAGTCTATATCTAGTACCAGCCAGAGCGTATTGACGCTCTAGATTTACATGTGAATTTAAATATATAAACTTATGCTTCTTAATTGATCAAATATGTGTGGTTTGGAAATGGTTTCAAGTCTATACAAGAGAATTTTGAGTGAAGACTTGCAATATCTCTTTCATAAGCAGGGAGGTCTACAATGATCAAGTATGTTCTTAGTTCAGTTCCAACTTATCAAATTGTCACTTTGAAGTTGCCAAATCATCTCATCAACAAACTGATTACAATTGAAAGAAAAAATTTCTGGGGTCATTAATCAAACAAGGGGTCTAATCCATTATCTTGGCTCAAAGTCTGTAAACCAAAGGATATTGGAGGTCTTGCATTTAGGGATCTGGAAAAACTCAATTTTTCCTTACTTACTAAATTAGCATGGAGAATATGCACAGAGTCTAGTAACTTAATGGTTCAGCTTCTCAGTTCTAAGTACTTCAAAAATGGTGACATACTTCACTCAAGAATTGAAGCCAAGAACTTTTCTTATACTTGGAATAGAATCACTAGGGGCTTACTCATTGTTCAACATAATTACTTCATGGAAATAAATAATGGTAAAAAACCAAAATTTGGTTAGATAGATGGATCCCTAGTATTTCTCATCCTCCAGTTCCAATCAATGATTTTTTCAGATTCTATAAAGAAGTAGCCGAGCTTATCAATCTTGAAGAAAATACTTGGAATATAACTCTCTTGGACCAACTGTTTGATGCTGAGACATCTTGCAAAATTAAGAGAATGTTCCTAGACACAACTAAGGAAGACAAAATGATATGGATGCCTTCTAAAATGGAAAGTTCTCTGTAAAGACCACTTATAAGAAGCTTACTGAGTGCAGCAGGGAAATGAATGTTTATGGAAGAATCATTGAAACTGGTATATGGAAAGCTTTATGGAATACTAATACTTCTCACAGGATCAAGTTATTCATTTGGAAATGCATCAGGGAAATTAATCAAACAAGAATTAAGCTGGCTATGTACAATAATGAAGTGGAAACTCAATGTGGTAGCTGTGGCTTGGAAGATGAAACTATGGAAAATCTACTAATAGAATGCAGACATGCGAGAGCTGTATGGAAGGGGGTTAATGTTAATATAGAATCAGTAAGAAACAATTCTTCAAATGTCTCTGAATGGTTTACTAGTTGGTTCACAACCAATTCTATCAGAGATGAAAGATGGTTATATACTCTCATGGTGGGTGCTTGAGTCATCTGGAAAGATAGATGTGACCCAATCTTTCAGGGAGTATCTCTTAATAACCAAATATTTGTTCATACTCTTTTCCAATCTGAGTTTTGATCAAGTTTCAAATGAATTCAAGGACATATTCGAAGAAATTCTGACCATTGGTGTGCTTGACGGTCCCCCATAATACGCTTACTTGGGGACTTCTGACTCCTGTTGTTCCAAGAGTCTCTGCTAGTCATAAAATTCTTTTTCACTTAGGATCACATCTGCATGCATACCGTACTATCACTTCTCCTGCAAGTAATAATAAACCATCTCACTGGCGGCCACAAGATCAAGGTATTATAAATATTAATGTAGATGCTTCCTTTGATCATTTATCTAATAAAGTAGGCACAGGTTTAACAGTTTGTGATTGTACATGGGCTTGTGGAAGGATCAAAGGGAGCTACGCAGATGGAGTATTAAATCCAGAGGAGGGGGAATGTTTGGAAATTATGGAGGCACTTGCATGGGCAAAGCGTAAAGCTTTCACAAGAATCCACATTGAAGTAGATGCCAAACTTGTCATTCAATCGATCACTAGTGCAAGTTTTCTCATTCAATGGGAAAATAGAAATCCCTTGAAAGAAATAAAACATTTATCTTCTTAGTTTAGTTTATGTATTTTTTCTTTTATTAGTCGTGATGACAATCAAGTAGAAGACGAAGTCTCTAAATCAGTTAGAATTTCAGAATTAGGAATTGAGTTGTATGACAACTTTAGTGCTGATATTTGTAGTCTTATGGCAAAAGACCACAATGATCTCGCAAGATGAGCAATAAATTCTTTTCTTTATAAAAAAAAACATGGTTTCAAGTCCAGAGAACAGAAGTTGAATAATATATCTGTTGAAGAACATAAAGGCAATTCATATGGAAATGTACAAAAAAAACTATTCGTGAAGCCAGGTGGATGGGCAAACGTGATTTTGCACAATGGGAAAAGAAGTGGGCGGTTGACCATCAAGCGCCAAGACGAAGTTGAGCCGCTGGCGTGCGTAAAAGAAACGCTGGCGGGTGAACTAAAACCGCGAGTGGATACTTTTAAACAGTCACCGGAATGGATAGTTTCTACCTTCATAAATACAGCTCGATTTTGATCTCACAAATTCAAAACAATCTTTCACCCGATCAATCTTTTCTTAATTTCAATTGCTTTCGATTTTCAACCATGAATCCTGATTTTGGTTCTTCTGAGGAAGATATGAAGATGGATGAAATGTTGTATGAAGAAGAGGAAGAAATGTATATGGAGTTTTTGCGTCAAATGGATTAAGATGCAATTCAAGATAGAAGGAGGAATTTTTTTATGTTGCAATTACAAACCGGGATCCTACCAAATCCTTTAGAGCCACCGAAGTTAATACTAGAAGATGGACGTGGTGAGATCGACATTTTTACCACGACAAGATGATGCATGATTATTTTAATCATGATTGTGTCTATTCCAATGAGGATTTTCAGCGACAATTCCGCATGGGCCACAACTTGACGCAAAGGATTATTGCCGAGCTTTGTTAGGTACACCTTTATTTAATTATCGGTGTGATGCACGCTATGTACGAGGTTTTAGTCCCGGAAAAAATGTCAATGCGGCCCTCCGTATACTATGTTACGTGGTACCAGCGGATTCCACAGATGATTACATCTGTATTGGGAAAACAACCCTTTAGGTATCTCAAATTGTTTTGCGAAACAATCGCCGAGCATTTTGTTCCAATCTTTTTAAGAAAGCCTACTCAGGAAGTTGTTCAAAGAATAAATGCAGAAAACACCGCATGGGGTTTTCCAGGAATGCTAGGTAGTCTTGACTGCATGCACTGGACGTGGCATGCGTGTACGGTTGAATGGTCTGACCAATATAAGGGTCATTATCCAAAACATATTGCAATTTTGGAAGCTTCAGCTATTTATGATTGTTAGTTTTGGCATGTTTTTTTTGGACTCCCCTGTTCAAATAATGATATCAACGTTTTGTATAAGTCACCATTGTTTGAATATCTAAAGCATGGGATCGCACCAGATTGTAATTTCACCATCAACGGTCATGACTACACTCAGGGTTATTATCTAGCAGACGGAATCTATCCAGAACGATCATCTATGGTTCAAGCTTATAGTCAGACAGGTGATGTAATTTTAGATAGTGGTAGTAAAAGGTTCGTTGAGACTTGTGAAGATTCGAGTTTTTAAATTTAATAAAAATATACAATAATATTACAATTGGTGCAAGAGGTACTGGAACTAAGGATTCGGCCAATCTTCATAACATAAGGTTTAATTATTTATTCTCAACAATTTTAGCTCAAGAAATATAAACATGGACTCTATTTTTGCCAAGGTAGATTCTCAAAACATTGATTGTAAATGTTAAGCATGGGACATCAAATCACCTAAGCTAAGCATGACCCATCTAATCAAATGACAACCAATTTAATCAAATCATATTTCAATTAATTTTAGTGCAAAAGTCATAAAAAAATAAATAAAACAAATTTACCCATCTATGAAGTTCGACCTCCTCCGTCGTCCCAGTGTTGGGGTTTAGCTCATCATGATGAAAACACGCTCAAAAGATTTATTTATAGCTCAAATGGTGTTTACAATGGAGAGAAAAAAAGAAAATGGTGAAAAACAGGAATCTGCGACGCACAAAAATCGTGTCAAAATGAACGATACAATAGAAGTGCTGTAGACACTGTTCTGCGGTCGCTGGGAAGGAGTTGGGAACTGTCGCAATTAAGCGACAGTTTTCAACGACTTTCCTCTACAGGCTTTTGTTCTTCGCGTTCATCAGAACCAGCAGCAGCAGAAACCGAGTTCTGCAACTTGTGATTTCTTCTTCTCTAGCTCTCCTCAGCTCCCCAAAATCTCGACCCCCACTCTATTACTCCTCCACACATTATATAGCCTCACATCACCGAGAATACTCCTCCATAACTTCAACAAATCTTCTATTACTCGGCAGTGAATGAATATCTTCTTGGGAATATTTTCTTCCCTTTCTTATCTTCTCACGCTGTTTTCTCGTGCCAAAATACTCCCAACATATCCAGTCATCATCCAGAAGTGGTCAAACATGCATCAGGCACACGAAAACCTCTCGATCACACACTCAGAACTCGGAATGGACTAACCAAAACCCGAGATACCCTGTCTTCTTCCACGCGAGAATCTAGCCAAGTTAATCCGACAAAATAAGCCATACCATGCTTGTTAAGACCAGTCACATCATCCCAACAATTCCCAGCCATTGAGTCTCATGAAATCACGTCAAATTCTTGATTCTAAACTCTGCCAGTTCACTGCTCCATTTTCCCGCCAAAAACTCGAATTTAAAATTTAGAGGATGAAGTGCCTTGATCCAAAACATGAGCGCCTTTAACATCTCGACTGCCTTGGGGGCGCCCTTATCCATTTGAGGGTGCCTTTAGTAATTTTGGTGGGTGCCTTTAACACTTTTTCTGGGGTGTTTTCAACACTTTTTTCGGGGTTCCTCCGGTGTATTTCTGGGGTGCTTCCGGTGCATTTCCGGGGTGCCTTTAGTACTCTATCCTGGGGAGTAAAACACCACTTTATGAGCCAATTTCGTCACAAGAGCTTATTTCTCTAAAAATACCTACAAAGACATAAAATAACAAAATAAATACAAAATCGAATACTAAAAATATATACAATTGAGACATATTAGACACAATAATGCGTCTATCAACAGGGTTTGGAACGACGACTTCAAAAGATAAGAACTACTTTAACAGCTAATAAATGAAATGCACAAAGGATGTTGAACGCTCTTTTGGCATACTGAAAAGGAAGTTCGCCATCATAGCTGGGCCGACACGCTTTTTTGATCTTCAAGAAACGAGCAAAATTATGTTGACTTGCTTTATTATGCATAACATGGTCATTGAAGAAACGAGACGTGCCCAACCTATACTAGTTTCCCAGATAAAGATTTGAGGCCGGGGCTCGTCGTGCAGCATGGGCGTCCGGCAAGAGAATATCGACTTTCCACTGACAGGATCCAAAACCGGGGACTCTATGGACAACTAAGAGAAGATCTAAGCACATTTGGGATTTAAAAGGAGCAATAGACGATGCGCGGGGGCGAGGAAGAGGCAGATAAATGTTATTTTTCGATTTAGTGTTGTTTATTTTAATTAATAAAGTTGTTTATTTTTATATTTAATAATTTTTATTTTCATGCAGTAAGACTAAACCTAAAATTAAAATTAACGCAATTATATTAAAAGTAATTTTAACTAAACGATTACATTTAAATTAAACTTAACTACTAAACAAGAATTAAAATTAGTTATCATGACGGTATCCATCTCCATCTTCTTCCACATTTTAATACTGGCCAGTTTGTTGAGGGAGTTGTTGTTCCGCGATATCCATTTGCTTAGTCCATACAGCAAGTTGTCGTTCATTCATTGTTGAAGTGTTCAAGGAGAGTAGCTTGTTTATCTTAAGATACCTGTAGTGTTGTTCTCGTGAAAGACGATTTTTTAGAAGTTGCTTTATAACAATCCCATGGTCCCTGGTTCTATCTGCCTTTATCTTCATCTCGAATTCCTTGTGCTCAGCGTAGTTGAACTCGTTTGAACCTCCTTCTAATAATGCTCGTTGGGCTGCGTCTCTCGCTGCTTTTCCAACTTTCTGACCCGCTCTTCTTCTTCTCTTAACGTTGGTGTTAACGTCTAGATTGGAGTTGTGTTGTTCCTGACTACTTGGAGACCCGGTATATGGAGATCAAATTCCTTCAGATGAGGAAGCAGTCCCACCATTCTGAAAATCCTGCGAGATTGGACCATGTGGTGATCTTGCAGGCACTTGATTACCTTCCAGCAAGTATGGATTAACCTTGTTAAGCACCCACAGAATGGTGAAACAAGTTTCATGTTGGAAACTCGTTCTGCAAGATCTGTGCCACTCTTCCCGACATCTTCGTTCCACATCCGGTTCACCTTCACCATTTTTTTTTCGCGCCACATTTACATGATCAAAGTTACATATTCACTAAAAGATGCTGATATTGTGTGAAAATGATGTGACAACCCTTCGACATCACGATTATTGATGTTACCGATTTCTTCACAATTTTTTTGTAAAATCTTTCCATAAAAAGTATTCTTTTCTTGATAAATACCATCGATTAGATCTAATGTAAATAATACATAATTCCTACAAATTGATTTGTCTTCATCCATCGTATACTTTGACAACACGAATTCTACTGTTGTTTCGTTGTGATTGTTGTGTCTGTTGTTCTGTTTGTTATATTGTGTTTGTTGTTATGATTTTTGTTGTGATCGTTGCGATGAGGATGCCATATTTGTTAGAAATGGAATTTATAGATTTTTTTCTGGTAGATTGAGTGTTTGAAATGGAGGAAAAGTGAGTATTGAGGTGGTATGAAATTGTGATATTTTGAGGTAGAGATGAAGAAGGTGTGAGTTTTAAGTTTGAAGATGAGATGAATTTATATGGAAAGAAAGGAATAACAGCCGTCGGATGACGAGATTGGAAAGTGGTCGTTGGCGGTTTAGGGTCACATGCTGGTGGGTTCACTTCAGACGCTAGCGTTTGAAGGAAAATCTGGCGATTTTGGATCACACACCAGCTGTTTTGGGTCACACGCCAGCGTGTTTAGTGCCGCCGTGCGTCTTTTCATCAAGTGCACGTTTAGCCTACTATCGCAGTGAACAAACCCTCAAATTTGTTGGTTTGCCCATCCATTTTTCATGTTTGTTGAGTCCATAGTGGGAGCAAAGTGAACAAATCTTTTGAGTTCATGTTTGATTTGTTCATTTCATAAGAACTGCTCTAACATAATGTAGAAGATGGAAAATTTACTTACTAGAATTTAGTAGCAATGAGAGAAAATTACAGATGTCCCTTCAAGAAATTTAAAAAGATAGAGATTACAGAAACATGCATTTCCTCCTTCCTCTCTCGCTGCCATCAAGGTGTCTACTATTAATGTTACTAGATTTTTATCCAATTTAAGTTTGCAGGAAGCAGAAGATTTAGAAGGGCATGTATTACTAGCTGCATGATTCATCCATCACCAAAAAAAGGGCATTTGACTTTTTTTTAATGATAATAAAAGAAAATTTTATAAATTAAATTAAAATTGGGCACTCCCCATTACAATTATTTTTTTTTGATAATAAAAGAAAATTTTATAAATTAAATTAAAATAGGGCCACTACCCATTACATAAAGCTTCAAAGAAATGATCTTTGTCACACTGTGACATATTTAAAGTAGGGAAGTTTGAAACTATAGAGCTCTTTATACCTTTAGCAAGAGTATCTACCATCTCTATGTTATATCTACCAAAAAAATGAAAAATACAATTCCTACAACGGCCATACATGGCTTTACACACTCATTATTTTCTTTCCTATCCATTCTAAGTTGATATTGAAATCTTCAAACGATTGAATAACAAAAATGTAGTCGCCAACAAAATATGAAACTATAACATATCATAATTGCATCCTTGAGAGCAAAGCATTCTAGCTCCTCAGGTCCATTAGTTAAACCAGACGATGCTCTTGCATGTTAACATTCTCCATTATCATCCATGAGGATTGAGGCAGTTCTATATCTACCTGTTAAATGATCTTTCTAAAATCTGTTCTCTTTTTTATTCTTTCTAAACGAGCTCTACAAATCAATATGATTATCCGCAACCCGCATCTGACATTTCGGAGAGGAACCCTTTTTCTAACCATCCTCAACACTGTCCATTCATTAATTGTTAATTAAAATATAAAAATTAAATTATAAACGGTCAAAGGGTAACCAGGTGATGGTATACCGTCTTATGGCGCCAAACTTAAAATTTCCCAGTCATATTAACACTTTTGGGAGGGAGTATTAACTAGACATAAACCATGTTGGAAATTTGGTTACTAGAGGATGAAAAATCAGAGAACGGAAAAGAATGTTGTACTTCCGGCTTCAAGGCCTTGCGATTCTTTTCAGCAAATATTTCAACCATTCCCCGTATTGTGTGTATATATTAGTGATTCAGTCAACACCGATATGATCCAATCCAGTACTCAATGACGCACGATCGTTGAACCTCAATTCATCACTTCCAAGTCAAAATGGTCAAAGCAGACCCTAAGGCCTTCTGGTGATGATGGCAAAGGTATGATCCATCCATTTCAATAAATCAGTTCCAGTCTTAAGAAAAAAGCCAAGCATGGGGCACTCTTAATCATTTGTAGTGGACTTAGCTTATTGATTCAACAATGTTGCAAATTGCAACTGAGAAATAACGTCATTGATCATATATAATGCACGTCTACCAAGTACACTCTATATTGCAGGGGAGTAATAATTGAACTTAAAAGTCCACTAGTACCAGCTTGGCAACCCTGATCCTAATTATTATTGAATTAGATTAATAATTAATGTTGCGCTTCTTTTGGATCCAAATCCATGTGAAGGCTAGCCAGCTAAGTGCAGACTTTGTCTATATAGAAAGCATAGTAGTATATGATAGTGAACTGCATATCCATTTCAACAAAATCATTTCAGTAACAAGATTAGATGGAGAACCGCAAGAGAGTAATGAGTGTTTTATTTGTATTCGTTATGATTTTTTCGGTTTTCGTCTATTCTGTTGATTCATCAGCATGTAGACCTGTCCACGAATTCTGTGGCACGATCTATTGCTGTGACGATTTAGTGTGCAATGGTTATCCACAGAGATGTGAGCCATGTATTAAAGTCGGAGAACCTTGTGGAATCCTCCACCATTGTTGTTCTGGGTTAAGGTGTGATGGTTGGTTTTGGGGAACCTGTCTTAATGTGTAAGTTGCATGATGGGGTGATGATTAATTATTGTGGTTGATTATCCTGAACCACATTAGTTCCTGGTCGATTGATACGCAGCTCATGGTCGATCATGTATTTGCTTTAAAATCTATGTATGCTTTGCTCTCTAATATGATCCCATTGTATGGTTTTAAGTTTTCTATTATAGCTTATTTGGATTAGCACATCAAAAGTAATTTTTTGACTTTTAAAAGTTGAAAAGTCAGAAATCAGCTTGACTGTCAAATTTCAAAACGACATCTAGAAATCGAAAAGTTAACTTCTTCTGCTTCTAACTTCGACTTCTTAAGAAACAAAAGTCGGAAACAGATTTGTATCCAAACACGCTATTAATAATTCTAAGCCACTAAGCCCCATAATCATTGTCACGTAGATTGCAGCAATTTGTTTTACTTTCAATATTGCATAACTTTGCATTCTTCTTTACCCTTGTTTCTAAAATGTAAGATTGCAATTTGCAAGTTTCAAATTTGATAATTTGAATGACAGAAATACGTTTCACCCACTTTATGAAGAATTAATTTAAGAAACAAACAAGAAAGACATAACTTGACCGACGTTTTGATGGATCGTTCTTGTTGGAACCTATTTAGTTAAGCGATAACTTGGGACTGCCATCAAATGGTTAGCTCTAGGAACAATTAAAGCCCACCTTTCATTCATTTCCAACTTATGGGGTGACATTCCATTAGGCAGTTCCCAATTAAAGAAATGCACTAATTGTGCTAACATCAATCGGACCAAGGTTAGACCCATCTGCATTCCAGGGCAACCTCTACGTCCTGATCCAAATGGCAAAAGCTTAAAGTCATTTCCTCTCATATCTATATCCAACTCAATGAACCTCTCTAGGTAGAAGTCCTCAGCATTATCCGACCACACTTTTTTGTCCCTTCCGATTGCCCAAACGTTCACAAATACCGTGGTCTGTTTAGGTATGTGGTAACCATTAATGTTGATATCATTCATGGATTCACGAGGTATCAAGAGCGGAGCCACAGGATGAAGTCTCATACTCTCTTTTAAAACCATGTCTAAGTATGGCAACTCTTGGATAGTTGATTAATCTCCTTTGGAGAGGTTCTGCCTCTCTTCGGTTGTTTTATATTATTGTCATCAATGTCTGAATAATACCAAGTTAATGTAGAAGATATCCAAAATAAAGGTAAGAAAGGTAACAGAATAATATCTAATCTATTACACCCCCTTAGTCGGAGCGGGAGAAGAGCAGATGCTTAGACTAGTACGGAAACGAGTAAACAGCTGTCGAAGAAGGCCCTTGGTAAAAATACCAGCATATTGATTTTCCGAGGGGATGTGTAAGACATGAATGTCACCAATACGAACGCGATCACGTACGAAATGTATGTCAATCTCCACATGTTTGGTACGTTGATGTTGAACAGGATCTCCAGACATATAAACTGCACTGACATTATCACAATACAATGGTGGCATGTCGTACAGGAAGATGTAACTCAAGAAGTAGGTTGCGAATCCAAGTAGTCTCAGCAACCGCATTCGCAACTCCCCGATATTCAGCTTCAGCACTGGATCGAGAGACTGTTGTCTGACGCTTGGAAGACCAGGAAACTAGATTATCGCCGAGAAAGATGCAGTAGCCTGAAGTTGACTGACGAGAATCTGGACACCTCGCCCAATCGGCATCGGAATATGCAGTTAATCCATAAATTGTGGTAGCAGATAGAAACAAGCCATGATCAAGAGTACCCTGAAGATAACGAAGGATCCGCTTAAGGGCCTGCATGTGAGGCTCCCTAGGATAATGCATAAAAAGACATACCTGCTGAACTGCATAAGAGATATCCGGTCTAGTGAAGGTAAGGTACTGTAGATAGGCCTGTCAATATATGTCCGATATCCGGAATCCGTTTCCGAGTATTCGAGATCCTATAGGATTTTATCTGTTTTATCGGATATCGGATTTCGGATCGGATATTCTATCGGATATTTCTTCCTTAATATATCGGAATCTGATTAGGCTCCATCCGAATTGTTAATATCCGATATCCGATAGAACATGGATTTATTTGTGATTTACCCTAACCATATTTGTGATTTACCCTAATATCCGATATCCGAAATGTTTGAGAAATTGAACTTAAATTTCAATTATGAACATGTTCTAAAGGGTTTTTAACATCTTTTTGTCATAACCGGATATTGTCGGATATTTATCCGATATCCGATAGCTTAACATATCGGAATCGATATCTGATTTTAGGATATTATCGGATATCGAATATCCGATAGTGCTTAACCTGTCGGATATCGGATTCCTTAATATCCGACGGATATTCTTCCATTGACAGGCCTAACTGTAGAGCCCCAGCCAGGCTTCGGTATAGAGTGGGATCCTCAATTGTTGGACCAGAAGTTGCACTAAGTTTCGAATGAGTATCCACCGGTGTGGCTACGGGATTACAATTCGTCATGGATGCCCATGCAATAATGTCCTTTGTGTAGACTGACTGAGACAAGTACAGGCCTGAAGAGGAGCGATGAACAGAAATACCCAAAAAATGGTGCAACGGGCCAAGATCAGTCATAGAAAACTCTCGTTTCATCAATGCAATAAAACGGCAAAGAAGTTGATCAGTATTTGCTGTTAAAATAATATCATCAACATATAGTAGTAAGTATGCCGTCTCGGATCCGGATTGATAGACGAAGAGAGAGGGATCACATACACTACCCCGAAAACCACAATTAGTAATAAACTTGGCAAAACGCTGAAACCACGCACGAGGTGCCTTCTTTAGACCATAAAGCGATCGACGTAGTCGACATACATAATCAGGGTGAGCAGGGTCAACAAAACCCGGAGGCTGATGCATATAAACTGTTTCAGTCAAATCCCCGTGGAGAAAGGCATTCTTGACATCTAGCTGATGTATAGGCCAAGAGCGTGAAGCAGCAATAATGAGCACAATATGAATAGTAGCCGGTTTGACAACCGGGCTAAACGTTTCAAAACAGTCAACTCCAATCTGTTGGGATTTACCATTTGCAACTAGACGTGCCTTGTGACGCTGCAAGGAACCGTCGGCATGAAATTTGTGGCAAAAAAGCCACATAGAACGAATAACATGTGCATCTCGTGGCCGTGGAACTAGTACCCAAGTATTAGTTTTCAACATGGCATTGTATTCATCTAGCATGGCCGCATTCCAGTTAGGGTCCCTAAGAGCATATAAGTGAGAACGAGGCAATTGAGAGATCTTATATTTGGACTGGACATGAAGATTGAGTTTGTGATTGGGGCAGAAAATGCCGCGAGAGGCCCGAGTAACCGGACGAGTAGAGGGAAGGATGGGTGGAGCCGTAACAGTGGGAGAATGAACAGAATTGGGAATTGGAGAGACTTGACTAGGAGAGGAAGACGACACGGAAACTGTAGGTTGTTCAGCCGAAATAGTAGGGGCCGGACTAGGAGAAATAGTAACGGAAGGAGTAGTAGGCACTGTAGGTCTGCGCCTGTGGGGAGGAGTATAGGTAATAAGGGAACTGTGGGCAGCAGACGAAGGGGTTGAAGGTGCTGCTGACGGGTAAGCAAGATTGTCAGCTAAAGAGTGGTGGATATGCGAGGGATAGGATTCAGAATCTGTAGGACCGGTGGGAGTAATGGTTGCGAATGGAAAAACAGTTTCGTCAAAGGTGACATGACGAGAGATGATGATTTTATGAGTGGCAAGATCAAGACAACGATAACCACGATGATTGATAGGAAAACCAAGGAAGACACATTTAGTAGAACGGGGAGCAAGTTTGTGAGGTGTGGTGGAGGAAAGATTAGGGTAGCAAAGACAGCCAAATATACGAAGGTGATCATATGTAGGTTGGCGACCATATAGAGATAAAAAAGGAGAACGAAAGTGGAGAATTTTGGTGGGAAGAATATTATGAAGATAGACGACCATGTTAAGAGAGTCGACCCAATATTTTGAAGGAATGAAGGCGTGAGACATAAGAGTACGAGTAATGTCGTTTACACGACGAATCATACGCTCAGCCTTACCGTTTTGTGAGGAAGTTTGAGGACAAGAGAAATGGAAAACAAAGCCATTTGTATGAGCAAAATTATGAAAAGAAGAGTTATCAAATTCACGACCTAAGTCACATTGAAAACTTTTGATGTCACGCTCAAATTAAGTTTTAACAAATGAGTGAAATTCCAAGAATTTTGTGTAAACCTGAGATTTGAACTTTAAAGGATAAACCCATAGATAATTAGTAAAATCATCCAATAAAATAAGGTAATATCGGAAACCCGTCTCGACATGTGATGGACAGGTCCATAAGTCACTATGAATAATATCAAAAGGTGCAAAAGTATTGGAATTAGACTCAGAAAATGGTAATCTAACATGTTTGCTAACTTGACAGGAATGACACAGTTCAAAGCATGAACTTTTATTATATGAAATAAAACTTTTGGTGCGTAGGACATCTAAGATATCCTTGCCAGGGTGGCCAAGACGGTTATGCCAAACATTTGGCGAACAAACAGCAAGAGAGATAGGTTGAGGAAGGGACGTAGTGGGAGGAGATACGACAAACTTGGTGATAGGATAGAGCTCTCTAGAACTGTCACATCGTAGAATAGTCTTCTTCGAAATCAGATCCTTCACAGAGAAACCAGATGGGTCAAATTCAACAGACACATGATTATCAGTGGTGAATTTACGAACATACACTAAGTTTTTGATAATGTCAGGGACAACAAGGGAATCTTTGAGTTGAAGAATACGAGAAGGAAGGTTTATGAACTTGGTACCACTAGCCGTAACCGGAATGCTATTTCCATTGCCAACTAGAATAAAACGAACTTGCTAGAGTTGAAAACGTTATGTAGCGTACCTGGATTTGTAGTGAGATGTGATGTAGCACCGGTGTCCATATAGAACGCATCGTCAGGTGATTGAAGACTCATGGAACTATGCGCCTCTGCAATGTCGCCTGGTTGGAGAAATTCAGTGGTGGGAGTGAGGAAAGCTTGGCCACGGCCCAGTCAAGGCGACCTACCGCATTGTGTACGCTGTTGATTTGCTGTGGAAAGATGCTGTTGCTATGCGGTCTGCGGGGTGAGGATGAGGGTTTCCAAGAAGGAGTTGTAGGGTACGGGCAAGGGGGTACTGGCCAGTGTGGTGGCCAATACGACTAGTAGTTAGGCTGGCGAGTATAGTTGGCTGTGTGAGGCATAGTTGGTGTTGGCAGTAGAGGTGGTTGAGCCACTGTGTTATTTATGAAGTTGCTTCCGTTGGAGGGAGGGCGAGGACCACGTCGGTCATTGTTTGAACGATTTGGCCGCTGTGTATTTCGATTCGTAGAGTAGGAAGCAGCAGAAGCCCGTGCTGTAGGCGGAGATGCTAGGGTTTGCTGGGAACGGCGAATCTCCTCCGTACGAAGTTGTGATCGAGCAGTATCAAAACTCGGCATGGATTGTTGAATGAATGAGGCAACGGTGTTGTATTCCTCCGGAAGACCATTAACAAGTTGGATAACCAATCTCTTGTCATTCATGGGAAAATCAAGGTCACGTAATCGATCGGACAATGATTTGAGCTTATCACAGTAATCATCAACACTAGCACATTCAACAAACTTAAGATTGACAAATTTACTTTCAAGGGTTGCAGCACGATTACCTTTGTTGTCTTGAAAGAGCTTCTTAAGGTGATTCAAAATCTCTTGAGCAGTTTTGCCAGATTTGAGGATGGTAAGCATTAAGTCTTTGGCCATGGTAGAGAACATCCATTGGCAACAGAGAGCGTCTAGTTGTTTCACGGTATCGGCATCAAGATCCGCTGGCGTTGCTGATCTGTCAATAAGAAAGAGGAGACGGTGAGCTTGGAGATGGAGTTCAAACAGAAAAACCCATGAAGAGTATTCATCCTGTTTAATGTCTAGGAGAATGGGGATTAAAGTTTTGATGTTTGTGACAGCAAACGCCGGACGTAGAGTTTTTTTATCACCTGGTTTTAGGAGATGAAGAAGGTTTGAAAAGAAGAGAAGAGAAGAGGATCGAGGTTAAAATGATACCATCTTGGATAGTTGATTAATCTCCTTTGGAGAGGTTCTGCCTCTCTTCGGTTGTTTTATATTATTGTCATCAATGTCTGAATAATACCCAGTTAATGTAGAATATATCCAAAATAAAGGTAAGAAAGGTAACAGAATAATATCTAATCTATTAGCAACTTCACTAGATCAGTCTCCTCCACTTGTCTATCCAACCCAACCACTGTTTCTAATTCTTGTTGAACTAGTTTCATGACACGAGGGTTCTTTATGAGCTCGGAGGTTGCCCACTCGACCGCCGTTGCTGTTGTGTCCATCATTGCAGCAATCATGTCTAACGAGATTGCTTTGACATTTTCACGATCTAATTTCATTATTCATTAAGGACAACAAAATATCGACGAAGTCCCTTTGAGAATGATCTTCTTGTGCCATTCCATGGTCTTTAATATGTTGGTCGATGATATATTCAAGGAATTCATCTACAAGTTTGCCTGTTGATTTCATTTGCTTGACCAATCCCTAAAAATATAAGAAAACAGGAGAAAAATAACTCTAACATTAATTTGAAGCCTGTAGAAGACATCATAAAAGAAATTATAGTAAGCTAGCATACCTGAAGGTCAAGTAGTCCGATATATGGAATGTAATCAGCTATGTTGAAGGCTCCTACTAACCTAAAAGCTTCTTGGATGAGAGATTTAAAGTTATACCGGTCGTTCTTAAGTGATCCAAATATTGTTTTATGTGTTATTTCTTCCGCTAATGATTCCACTATAAGACTCAAATTAACGTGCACTTGACTATCAGCTGCAACTCTAATGGATTCAACAACATTTCTCACTTCACTTTCTCGTGTAGACTTGAATGATTCAATCTTTGAATTAGTAAGCAAATGTAACGTGCATAGTTTCCGAATATTACGCCATGACGAACCATATTGTGTGAAAGCTATACCCTTGCGTTCATAACCGAAGTATTTTCCACACTCAACTATTGGTCTGCTTGCAAAAACAAGGTCATGAGTTTTGAGGATGAGTTCAGCTAATTCCAGTGACGAGACAACAATGACGGGGGCTAGACCTAATCTCATGTACATTATGGGTCCATATTTGAGGGATAATTTATGAAGATTTTGGTGTGGGAGATCACCCAATCTATGAAGATTGCCAAGAATTGGTAAACCATATGGACCAGGTGGTAATTGGCAATTACTACTACCTTTGAAAAATGATGACTTCAAATTCATTAAGAGATAGGTAAGCAAGAATAGAATTGCAATAAAGAATAGAGACTCCAAGAAGAATACATAGAAAGACTCTCTACTATAGAAGATATATAAAAAAAATCAAAAAATCATATATGGATGCAAGAAATTAATATGACTAGATTCTATAATTGGGTGTCAACTGCCATCCACCATTACTGTAGAAATGTTATTTTGGGTACGTACACATATTCACTATTCTCTGAAGGGTAAGGTCCGTACTAGGCCCAGCATTGATGCAGGTGCAGAGGAAAAGTAAATATGTGAAACTGGATCAATAAGTAAATTAATAGTGGTTGGAAGTACCATTCTCCCATTGGTAGCAAAAATCTTCCTTGACTTGGCAACAGTACTACTAAGTAATATTGCTCATCCCACGGTCCAAACCCATTATCAAACCTACACAACTGATGATTTTCTCATTGATAATATTGCTAAAAGAGTAACTAGCTAGTATCAATTTCTCTTTATTTGACTCTTAAAAGATTAAAATTTGATTCAAAAGGAAAAACAAGTACATGATAAGAGGCGCCTAAGTGAAACAAGAGAAGGAAAACAGCCGACCCAACACACAATTTGCAACAAAAACAAAATGAGCAACAACTGCTTAACAACACAAGTACAAGCCTAACACATGCAGACTACCAATCCCTATAGTTTCTTTTTGGGTATAAGGGTTCTTTTCCCTCTACCCAAGTCCTCATTGCTAGGACTCAAATGCTTAATTAGTTTTGAAGAATGAAAAGTATCTACAACGCCTTAAGGATTTTCTTAATCTCACCTTCTTTACCTCCATGAGAAAGACCGAGCGATGAACTAGTAAATGTAATAAGTTTATCCATCTTAGCTAGTATCAATTTGTTCACGAAAAATGCAAATAGCTTAAAACTCAGATGGGGTTTAATGGTATTGAATAATTCACAAGTGAATCCATGTATGACAAGCAAAATTCCTTTAAAATGGAATCAGTGCAAACTTGAATGATACTTTATGGAAGGCTTTATCGACCTTGGAAGTCCTAAAATTTAAGAATTAAGGTTGTGTTTACTAGGAGCTAATTCCTTTGAATTAGCCATCTTTCTCTGGAAATAATGTCTTTTCCATCGTTTGATCGAAAATTTATTTCCATGGAACTGTAAAATAAATGTGCCCTAAAACATATTTTAGACTCAATTCCAATGGAGTTTCATAGAAAGTCTTTCCTTACTTCCCCCAGGATATTAATTCCATTGAAACACTTTCTAAGGAATTGTTTCCTCTCTCAATTATCAAACACAGCCTAAACTTTTTTTTTTTATGAAAATGTTTACAAAATGCGATACCAACTCCGAGTTATCCGGCATTGTGAATGACATCTCCATCTTCACGTACCTTTAGATGTGAGGATAAAAATTAGCACAATTAGACTTGAAGGCTTATCGAAGTTGTAAGTCCCACAAAGAATTAATTAATTTATTTTCTTTTGAAAAAGTTTACAAAATACTCTACCAACTACTTTAGGTTATATGCCATTATGGATGATATCTACTTGTTCTTTTAAATGTGAGGATAATAAGACAGTGAGATATCTTTAATAGTGTGTTTGGATACCAGAAATAGAATTCGATCTTTGATTTCCTCTTATCTTTTGGACAAAGAAGCTAATCTATCATACTACTATGTGTTATTTATTTAATCATACTATTACTACCACAACAAAAACTGTAAATCCTCGAGATTCATAATGTAGTTAAAATCCACAAATCGAAAAAACTCTAAAAAATATAAAAACAATCCATAGACATGAGATTTGAAATCTAAGCACGTTTTCTGCAACTATAACTCAGTTTTAATTTCTCACTCCAAATCAGAAAACCCACAAAATACAACCTAACTTAACATTTCCTAGTGGCTGTAGTGGTTAATCTGATATTGGGATATAGACGAGCTAGAGATTTCAATTAGTTGGATTTCTTTTTGATTTCGTTGCCTTCCCTGCCTGGATAATTCTCGAATGCTGCTCGAAAAATGTTTTCAAAGGCTTCATCCATACACGAAATGAAAAGTTCGGAATCAATAAAACTTTTTTCCATTGTCACTACAAGCTTCAATTGTTCCATGCAGCTCACTGATGTGAATGTTATACTCTGCGTGTATAAAAGAAATTAACACGAGCAAGTTATATAAGTTGTATCGTACATGGAATGTCATTCAATCATTTCAAATTAAGCATGTCGATGCAATATAAAACTAACTAGTAATTTCTGATTCAAATGCTGATACTTACCTGAGGTACACCGGAGACAAAGTAGTAAAAACTGCTAACAGGATGATCCAAGAAAGCCATTTGCTCTTTAGGACCTATCAAACTTGTTATCAGAGTGGTGGCATTCTTAAAGCTTGAATACATCATGTCATCTATTCCCTGCGTAATAACGGAGTAACGTCGTCAACTAGCTAGATATGTTTTAGGTAGCTCTAGATAGATAGATTAAAATGTAATGTGTATATACCTTTTGCCCCTTAGTCCACATCGCAGTACTTAGAAGTGAATCAATAAGATAAAAAACCATGGAGTTCTTCTTTCTGTCCATAGCATCTTTGGCTTTGCTAATTAAATCAAGAGGGTTAACTTCCTCAACATTTGTAGAAGTTGGTAATGGTATGAACAAGAGACTAGAATGGTTTCCCCATGCGTCCTCCCTTATATCTTCGATGTTCGTAAAACCCTTATAAATTCTCATGTTGAGCATGACACATATGGTCATGCTTGTATTTGTGCCACAATTGATAGAAGGGAATTTTTAAAAAAATACCAATGTGGGGAAATGCATTTAAGAAAATGTCCACATTTTTTTAATTATATATTTAATGCCCATGCATGCTGTTTGCTTTTCCGTCCAAACCTGTTAAAACAGTAAAATTCATTATTATTTTTTTATTCCCATGCATGCCGTTTGCTTTTCCGTCCAAACCTGTTAAAACAGTAAAATCTCATGGACTTAGTCAATTTTCTCATCTGATGGGTTGAGATTTTGGTGGGCGTAATTACTAAATTGCCCAATAACGTAATATCATCTTTCACCATCCGCTTAATAAATCCACGGCTATAAATCCGTGTCCCTCTACCCACCACATTTCTTGTGGTTTGTATCGTATCTTAGTTCTAACTAAATCTTCTTCATTCGGTGAGATTAAAATGTTACGGAGAAGTAAAGGGGGAAATTAATATGCGTCGTGGTCGTCGTCTTGTTCGTTATCCCTCGACCAACTATAGATTTCTTCTTCTGATTCCAATAGCAACAACAGATTTGGGAACTTTTAAAAACGGATTCAAATTGGGTTTAAGTAAGGGTTTTTCTATTGTTATAAAATAAAATCTCTGGATCTGGATTTGCTTGGGAGTAATTATTTAGCTCTGGGTTCGATTGAAACAAGAGCTATTGTTGATTTCATTGATTTTGATGGCCGGGTTCATATTCAATCTGGTGGGAATAGCAATTTGTAAAACCAGTTGGAAGAACTGATGTTACTGCAGTGGTTGGATCTGTTTAGGCTGGAATTTTTAAACACGGTTTCTTTTGCTAATTCGTTAATCGGGTGGTTTTAATTTTAAACGAATCGATGATTTTTTATTTTCAATAGATCCAAACCCAAATTGGATTGTCGCCAGTAATTTCTAAACCGGAGAAGGTACCGGCGCTGGAGAAGAAAGAGAGCACGTGGTGCTATCTTGGTCACCCTCCAAAAGGTGGGCCATCTTAACCATTCGTTATTTGAATGGGTGTACAACCTTAGGACTTAACTAGGTATTGTCTAGGGCTGTTAATTAACACGGTTTAACCAGGTCCTAGTCACACGATTCAGGGGCTCTGATGTCTTTTCTCAAGCATGAATTATTGCCACATATACAGCAACGTCTGTTAGCCGTTTAGGGAAAAGGTCGGACAATGGGCATTAAATATATAATAAAAAATCGTGGACATTTTCTTAAATATATTTCCCACATGGATATTTTATTAAAAACCTCTCGAGCCATCTTCATCATATTGATTCATTTTCTTCGTCTATACAAGTGAATAATATAGGACAGTAGTCCCACGATAACATCATTGACTGTCTGCAATCAAAATGCCATTGTTAGATATACGTGAATATATATAGGAATTAGAGGGACGAGTTGATTAAGGTGAGTTGCATTACCGCTCCAAGTTTGGTTTTAACTTGCTTAACTCTTTCAAGTGATAATGTCACCGAGTGGATATTAAAAGGTCTGAATAACTCGATCTTCATATTTTCCGATGTTTTTGAACGTATCGCAGATGGCTGATCTTCAAGAATCGTTATCCTCAGCAAGCTCTCCATGAGGACATAAGATGTGTTCATGCACTTACGCATTAGCCCGAGCAACTTCTTTCCCAATCCTATCACTCGATTACCATCATACGGTTGTTGTGTTTTCACCAATGATAGCCGCGGAAAAGTTAGTGGAGTTGAAGATTTATCAGCTCTTTTGCAACACTTGAAAAACACACTTATAAAAGAATAACCGTCACCAAGTGCATGACTACACTTGAAAATCACAGTACACGGAACATTTGAACTTGGATACTTAACTAAATGAACTTCCCATAAGGGTTTTTCGCCGGAAAACTTCTTGCAGCCTATGTTTGATAAGTATTCTCTCAAGTGTCCATCAAAACTTTCTCTAGTTAAACCAGTAGGGAATGTTGGGACGATCAAATGATCTTGGATTCGAACACCAACTTTCTTCCATCTAAGAATGCCTTTCTTGTCTCTCTTCATGATTGAAGAAAAACGAGTGTTTAGTGGTAGAAAATTGTTGAGCAAAATTTCTAGTGCTTCAAACTCAGTAATCTGTGTCTCTAGTTCGAAAACAGCAAAAATGCTTACAGAAATGGTTGCGCTATAAAGCTCTGTGATATTGGACTTACTGGTGGACTTGTTTCTTCGTCTCTATTTGCTTCACTGTTGTACTGATTTTCCATGGTTGCTTTTAGCCCTAGCTAGTCTCTGTTGCAGTTAGCATCTCTTCTAGCTCTTTTGTTTCTCTCCTGTACATACATTATCCAGAAAATCTTCTCTCGGTCTCGACATTGTATAAATGTACCTTCCATCCATAAAAAGATTAGGTAGATATAGTTAAGTAGATGAAGTGGTTGGAAGTTGCCGTAATTGGTATGAGTATGATCAGTATACAGGTCCATGCATCAAATTAAATAAGTGCAGACTCGAGTCAAGTGGTGTCTGGACTCTGGAGTAAGTAAAAATAGACTTTAGGTTCGCGTAAGTAAAAATAGACTTTACGTTCGCATCTCATGCAATTCACAGTAATTAATCCGCATATATAAACCAAAAATATGGATGAAATAATTAAATGTGTCACCGACTTTATGACGAATTTAAGCAGCAACCACATTTTTGTTTCTCGAGAGCTAGAATTACACTTATGTCGAATCTAAGAATATTGAATGTCATGGTTCTACACACAACAATTTACCTAAAAAAATATTAAGTAATTGTAGAGGTTGCTATCCGGATATCTCAGTAAAATATATGTGGTTTTGAACATTGACTTTACCGTTTGCATATACAATCCAACTATCCAAGAATCAGAGAATCAACTCCATGGATGATTGAATAAAACTTGCTAAGATTTTAGTAACAATAACGCAAACTCTGTCTCTCTATTACAGCTTTTGTCAGCTGTCATAATTGTTTCTGTAACAGACCGTGTAGGATTGCTACACTTGTGTGACTATTATTCTTTCCTTTATTTTCCTCTCTGTATTTAATTTCCTGTACGGATATCTCAATTGCTTAATGAAGAATTCTGTTTTTCAATCTTTCTGAGTGTCACTATGGTATCAGACGCCAAAACCGATCTAATCTGGCTTTCTGCATCCTTATTCTGATCAATTCATCTACTCTTCATCTTGTTCACTACTTTCTTCTTCTTTACAAATATCAATCTGTTTTTCGTCTCAAGATCTAATTCAATTTCTTTATCTTGATCTTCTTTTTCTATTATTAATATTTCTTCTTCTTTAACCTTCAAAGATCTAATCAATACAAAATTCAACTTCCTTCTCGATCTCTAAGTTTCCTATTAATCAATTAACAAGTATTGTTCAATTGAAACTCAAAGATGACAATTTTATCATTTGGAAAGGATTGATGCTACCTGTAATTCGCAAGTTCAAGATTATGAAATTTCTTTATGGTTCTCATGAATGTCCACCTCAATTTACAACTCGTGCTAATGCAAACAATGGTGTAGAAAATCCATTATACACAGATTGGATTGATAAAGATGCAACAATAATGATGTGGATCAATTCAACGATCTATGATAGTGTTATCTCCTATTTTGCTTCCGCAACTTCCCCATATGAACTCTGGAAAGGTATATATGATCGCTTTGCTCAAGTTTCTTCTACTCATTCTATTCCATTGAGAACAACTAATGAACATTAAGAAAGGAAGTTCTACTATTGCTGCTTACACCAATGAAATCAAAACAATTACTGATCAATTAGCTGCTACTGGATCTATTATTTATGATGATGAGATTGTAGTAGTTACATAAAGTGGTTTAAATGTTGATCTCACTTCTTTTGCTACATCTGTGAGAATGCGAAATCCACCTGTTACAAGTCTTGAATTACACAACTTGCTTCTTAGTGAAGAACTAATTATCAATAGCAAAATTGCAAGTTCTTCAATTTAATCGACAAATAGAGCCTTTTATGCTTCTGGTAGTAACAATGGAAGAGGTACTTCAAGAGGTTTCTATAGAGGAGGTCGTGGTTCTAATTCTGGCAGAAGTAACAGTAGAGGTGCTGGTATTCTACCTTTTCCAACATCAAAAGTTTCTTATTATACTTCTGTAGCAAGACCTTCTTATTTTACTACAACTGAAAGAAATAATTCCATCTATTCTGGTGAGAGACCTACCTGTCAAGTCTGTCACAAATATGGTCATTCTGCTGATGAATGTTGGAACGGGATTAACTTTGCTTATCAAGGAAGAAATCCTCCTAGAAATCTACAGGCCATGCTTGCTTATGCAAATGTTATGGGACAAATTCCTTGGTATGTTGATTCAGATACAAATCATCATTTGACTGCTGATGCTTCTAACATTGCTTCTAGTTCTTCTTATGGAGGCAGTGAATCTGTTACTATAGCTAATAATAAAGGTATGAAAATTCATAAAACTGGTTCCTCTTTAGTACTAGTACCCAGTCAATATTTTACTCTTAAAGATATTCTTCATGTACCTTTAGCATCAGAAAACTTAATATATGTTCATAAGTTTACTAGAGACAACAATTGCTAGATGACTTTCACTTCAAATGACTTTACTCTTAACGTATGAGATCAGGATAAATCCTCTTTCAAGGTCCCAGTAAGAATGATCTTTATCCACTACAAGGCAATATTACATCTCTAATCACATCAACAACATTTTCATGCAATAAAGCTTCTTCAACAACATGGCATAGAAGATTAGATCATCCATATTTTCAATCTCTTAGTAGGCTAGTTAGGATTCTTAATATTTCAGATAAAACTCTTACTTGTACTAAATGTCAAGTATGTATAAGTCATAAACAACCTTTTCATGTATCCATGTTTGTCACTACAACTCCTTTACAATTGTTACACATGGATGTATGAGGTCCTGCACATGTTGTTTCTACATATGGATTCAAATATGTTGTCAATATTATTGATGATTTTACAAAGTTCTGTTGGGTTTATCCTTTGTTTCTTAAATCTGATTTCAAGAGCATATTTTTTAACTTCAAAGCTTATATATCAAACTTACAAATCAAAATTATAAGGACTGATGGGGGAGGGGAGTTTGTTAATAATGCACTCAAGGATGTTTTACTTCATAGTGGTATTATTCATGAAATTACATGCCCACACACACCTGAGCAGAATGGTGTGGCTGAATCTAAACATAAGCATTTAATGGAGGTAATAAGAACCTTTTTGTATCAGGCTGCTTTACCTTTTGAGTTTTGGTTTGATGCTCTCCCATTGCAAATTTTGTAATCAATAGATTACCATATAGGTCATTATATTTCTCAAATCCTTTTGAGACTTTGTTCAAAAGAGAACCAGATTATTTCTTTCTCAAGTCTTTTGGATGCTTGTGTTTTCCCTGGTTAAATCCTTACATAGAGAATAAACTACAACCAAGGAGTGTTAAATGTGTATTTCTTGGTTATAGTTCAAGGGATATAAATGTTTAGATCCATCAAGTGGGAAGGTTTATGTTTCAAGACATGTAGTTTTTCATGAAGAGAATTATCCTTACAGTACTCTGACTATAAAAAAGTCTACAAGTTCCACAATTTTTCTAGATTTTCCAAGCAGTCCAGCTGGTTTGGATGGTTCTTCATCTACTTCAGATACTTATAATATTATGCAACTAGCCGATACTCTTGGTATTACTTCATCTATCTCAGATATCTCTAATGTTCTTCCAACAGCTATTAATTTTATCATATCACCAACAGAGTCATCTACTAGTGGTGCTACAATGAATACTTCACATGCTTCTACTCAGCAAATGATTACAAGAGCCAAATATGGCATTTTCAAGCCAAAGGTATTTTTCTCAAGAACGTGTATCTTACCTGCAGCTTACTTATCTCATTTTGAACACATAACTCCTACATGCTATTCTCAAGCTGCTAAGATATCTGTTTTGTTAACTACCATGAAGAAAGAAAATACTGCTCTTAAAGAAGCCGGTACTTGGTCTATAGTTCCTCCTGATCCAAGTCAAAATCTACTAGGCTGTAAATGGGTGTTTAAGATTAAGTACAATCATGATGGCACAGTAAAGAGACATAAATCCATATTAGTGGCAAAAGTTTTTCATCAACTAGAAGGTTTTGATTTCATTGACACATTTAGCTTAGTTGTGAAACCTACAACTATTAGATTAGTACTAGTACAACCGTTGCCACAGTGGGAGGGCCGATCGTAGAACTTGACGAAACGACACCACTCCACTACATGATTGCACGGATTCAGATTTGTAAATGAATTTTTTTTTTGTAAAAGAGATGTTCAGACAAATTTTATCATAATTCTAATTTGATAGATCCTAACCACTCCCAACTGTTCTGATGCTTTAGCTTTCCATAGCCGCAAATTAATGCCCAATAACATTACAGATATCACTGACAAAGTTTGCCACGGATAAACCCCAAAATATTCGCAGCATCGATTCATAACTCACCACCGATTAGGTTGCTTCTACATAGAAATCTTCAAGTTAATCACCATCTTCCGATAAAATGTGATGGTGTCTTTACAAGCAATAACAAACCCAACAAAAAGAAAGAAACAAGAACATCACTAAATTTCTCGCGCACAGAGGGGTTTTAGTATACAGAAGTGGTAATGGGCACAAAAAATGGAAGGAATGACAACAGAAAAATAAAGAATATATGCATCACGCAAACGAAGAAGAGATTCAAAAGCTTGTCGGCTATATAGCTTAGATGTCCACTGAAAAACAAAACCAGAATTTTTTTTCACTAACACGCACAGACTCCACCTCCCCTTTGCTCGATTGGGACTTCATCTGGGATGGGATTGAAGTCTCTGTCACAATGGAAATGTATCATCAGTTAAATCACACACGCACACAAAAGAAATGAAAAGGAGATAACATTTTAGATACTTGAATTGCAATGACAGAAGAAACATAAATATTTAATTCCGCCATACATGGATCAGAGGAATCACACGGTAACACAAAGATCATATCATGTGCATAATACATGTCCACAAGTTTGTGCAGTGTGGTTGCTTTAGATTCAGAAAAACTGGAGAAAATACAATATTACATACTGGAAGACATCACCATACGCAAACTAAACAAGTAAATAACACAATATTTTCAAGCCAAATGGAAAACAACAAACTTAACTATAGAAACGTTTTCTAGATGCTTCAGCATCAATTTAGTGTGTATCTTGCCAGTTTCCGAAAAAGTATACAGTCTTTATCATTTTGGTGTTGTATGCAAGATAAACATCATCTATTTATGTGGCGTAAGTGTAACAAATCAATGTTTTCCTTCAAATACTCAGCTGGGTTCAGGAGACTTCAACAGAGAATAGTTTATATGAAACATTATCAAGGCTAGGGGGTTGAAAATAAATCTAGCGTACAAGTGATCAAAAAATCTGGCAGATTCATTTTCAATTAGCATTAGCTTCTAACAGTGATGTTTTATTTTTCAAAGATTAGAGGCTGCAGGTATCAATTTGTAAACAAGCGTAACAACTCATAAGTTGTACTTACATATCCTGCAGTTGGTCATTGGCATGTGAAGTCTTTGCAACACATTGAAATGCAACATCCACGTTCTGATCGTCTTTAGCTGAGGTCTCGAAGTAGGGAATATCACCTCTGGATGAGCTCCACTCCTTAGCCTTCTTTTCAAAAACCTGTAGGGACATAGATATCAGAAGCATATAAAGAGGTCAAGGCTCAAGATAATTTGCTAGGCTTCTGTGTCTTACCACTCGGCTGTTTTCTCCATCTATATCGACCTTGTTCCCAAGTAAAATGAATGGAAATTTGTCAGGATTAGTAGGGCTTGCATGGAATCAATAGGAACCCATTCATGTATCATTAGGAGAAGTTCAACACAACTTAAAAAAACCAAAACAAAGGTAAATATGCTATTGAAGAGAATTTCAGTTAGCCTCCTCATTGTGAAAATACAAAAAAAAGTAGCAGCAAAGAAGAACGGTATGAAATACCTGCTTAAGAAACTCCTTGCGCCAATTGTTTAGATTATCAAATGATTTATGTACATTAACATTGTAAACTAGAACGCAATAATCTGCCCCTCTATAAAATGCAACACCAAGACTTTGAAATCTTTCTTGTCCAGTCGTGTCCCATATCTGTTAATACAAACATGTATTGATTCAATAACAAGAACCGCAAAAAAGTCATCAACAAATAAGTAATACAGTCCAAACATAGTCAACACTCACTTGAAGTGTTACAATCCTGTCATCAAGATGCACTTCTTTGGTTACAAAATCAGCACCTATGGTTGCTTTATATTGTTGACTGCATTTCTTATGAACATATCTATATCACCAGTTAAAAACCCCAACAGCTAACTCAATTCCCAACAGAGGCCATCATCAACTCGAATCAAATTCAAAACCCGCCCTAATTGGAATTTCAGAACCCATCATCCACACAAGTACCAGCTTCTCAAACCCTGGCTGATATAAACAATGAAACCCATCTCAATTCCCTGTTGCACTTGGAACCCATGAATCTCTGCAAAAACCCATTTCCTCTCTTTGAACTACAGCACCATCAAACCCTGATTTGACTGAACAACCACACAATTACCATCAAACCCATATCATAATTCAATGTAAACTGTTCATCACCACCAACCTTAGCCCCATGAACATCTTCCATCTGATTTATTGAATCAACTCTTTCTTCTTTGTTGTTCGTTGAATACATCTTCAACTCAGTTCTCAGATTCAATCTCCTTTACAAATATCGAACCCATCTCACAACAAACTCATCTCTCAATCGATTGCAGCACTTAAGAAACCCTAACTTCATAGATCCATTTCTTGGCTGAATCTTGCTCAAAATTATCATATACATCAGCAGTTCATGACCTAGTCCTCAATTTCATTACTAATTCAGGGCAAACCCATTCATTTAATCATCACAAATCATCAATCTCTTCCTTAAATTCTTCAATCAACTCTTCCCTGGCTTCTGCATATGCATCTGTGCTTGAATTCATTTCTTCTCTTCCTTTTCCCAGTGCTGACGAAGTGGTGATGGTGGTGGACAGATATCTCTGAAACAAAGATGTTGAGAATTCTTCTCAGAAGCAGAAGAAGATGTTTACGATTTTCTGAGAGAAATCGAGAGGAGGAAAAAGAAGGAAGAAGAAGGAAAAAATAGAAAAAATTAAAATTTGGAGGTAGTCGGGTTCGACCCTCTAACCTCTGCCTCGATGTTTACTAAACTGCCCCTAACCAATTGAAAGAATTCCAACCTCCGTGTCCTTTTTTCTATCACTAAATTTACGCGATTACCCTTCATTCTGTGTTGTATTTACGGTAATTTTAGTGGGAAATAAAAACATGAAGGGGCTCTTTTGACATTTCATTGTTGATCGAAAAACATTTGGGAAACCAAATCCAATCTTTTTGTGTTAATTGATGACTTACAATTTACAAAAAATGACTATATAAAGGTCCTCCCTCGCTTCACTCGGTCGGCTCAATTATCTCTGGCTGTTAACTTTGACTGGAACATCAAAAAATTAGATGTGAGTAATGCATTTTTACATGTAGATTTAAAATAGGAGGTATATATGAAGTAACCTCCTGGTTTTGAAGATAAGGAACATCCTGACTATGTTTGTAAATCACACAAGTCTTTATATGGACTTAAGCAGGCACCTAGAGCATGGTATGAAAAACTCATTGATGCTCTAGTTGCAATTGACTTTCTAACATCTCAAGCTAATTCTTCATTATTTGTTCAAAAACTTGGTTCCAAGCTTACTATCATTTTAGTTTATGTGGATGACATAATAATCACAGCCAACAGTTCAGCTCATTGTGATTCAATTATTACTTATCTGTGTACAGTTTCCAGTATTGAAGGATCTAGGAGCCTTACACTATTTTCTGGGTTTGGAAGTAAAAAGAAATGCTAAGGGTCTTTTGCTCAGTCAAACTAAATATGCACTTGACTTGCTGGGAAAGACAAATCTTGGGGGTATTAAGCCTTGCTCTACTCCTTATCCTGCTTCACTTAGATTAAGTTCTCAAGATGGTGAAGTCCTCTCCAATCCAACAGAGTATAGATCAATAGTTGGTTCACTACAATATTTATCATGGACCAGACCTGAGCTTTGTTTTACAGTAAATCAGATATGTCAATTCATGCAAGCTCCTACTTCAGTTCATCTCAATGCTGCTAAAAGGGTGCTAAGATATGTAAAAGGTACCCTTGATCATGATTTGTTATTCACAAAAGGTTTCAATGCTCTTCAAGGATATTCCGATGCAGATTTGGCATGAAATCCTGATGACAAACGATCTATAAGTGGTTATTGTATTTTCTTTGGTGAAAATACAATTAGCTGGCCAGCCAAAAAGCAAGCAACTATATCCAGATCAAGTACGGAAGCAGAAAATAGGTACCTAACTTCTACTGCAGCTGAAGTTGTTTGGCTATGTCACTTACTGAAAGATTTACATATTTTCTTACTTACTTCACCAACAATTGCCTGTGGCAATAAAATCTCAATAGCTTTAGCTTCAAATCCAGTTTTCCATAGAAGAAAGAAACATATGGCTCTTGATTTTCACCTTATACGTGAATTGGTTCAGTAAAAAATAATGTCGGTCATCTATCTCCCAACTCTGCAACAAGCTGCTGATATTTTTACAAAGGGTTTGGCTGCTCCTAGGTTTGAATTTCCTAAGTCCAAACTGAAGGTTTTAACATCCCTTCATTTTGCGGGAGGGTAGTAACAATAACACAAACTCTGTCTCTTCTATTAAAGATTTTGTCAGCTGTCATAATTGTTTCTGTAACAGACTGTGTAATATTGCTACACATTTATGGCTATTATTCTTTCCAGTATTTTCCTCTCTGAATTTAATGTCATGTATGGACATCTCGGTTGCTTAACGAAGAATTCTATTTCTCAATCTTTCTTAGTGTCACTAGATTTTAGATTTTTGGAAGGTGACAGGACTCAACTTATGAATTTGGAATCAACCTGTTAACTAAGGAACCCGATTTTGTACGTGTACCGAGAACAATACATGATGTATACAAAGTTTGGAATAAGGTCTTAAAGGTGGGAGCTTCTATAACCTGGCTAAATTGGGGCCTATGGTGATTAATTGGGGCCTATGGATTTCTTCATCCACCCAATAGACAATGATAAGGGGTATCTAAAGTGTATTAAAATACTAGATTACCCTTATACATTCTTAATAATTCCCAAAACAAATTCTAAAATCTAAATCATTTCTATTAACAATCTTCAATCAAAAATTAAAACCCAAATTCATCAAAAAAAAAAAAAAAACTAAAACCTAATCACAAACAACAATTCAATTCTTTATTAAAAAAAATCGGCGACAAAAAAATTCGAGTGATTGAGTTAACTCCCTTTAATCCGTTTCTTTAGAGAAACTCAACAACGATTTAACCATGAATCTCTGAAATTTCTTCATCTAATTTTCTGAAAAATCAACCCAGAATCGGTTTATGTGTGCACTAGAATAAACCGATTGTAGTTGATGTTACTAGGAATCCGTTTTTGGTGTACACATACATAAACCGATTCTGGGTTGATGTGATGAACATCAACCACAATCGGTTTATGCTAATGCACACATAAACCGATTCAGAGTCCAAGTTTGGATTTGTAGAGAAATCAAGAATCGGTCTTTATGTGCCTCACATATAAACCGATTATGTGAAATATCAAGTCTTTTGTATGTTTTTTTTGCTAGAATCAGATTATGTGAAAGACCACATAAACCGATTCTGGTTAACCCATTTTTTTCTTCTAGTTGATACTCGATCACAAAATGAGTATGAAATCATACTCGATTTCAGTTCGACTACAAGTGAAAATAGTGTTATACCCGAATTGAAAATGCGTATGATTTTGCACCCAACTTGAAAACGAGTATAATTTTATACTCGAATTGAAAACGAGCATGACTTCTCAAACGATTTGAAAATGAGTATGAAATCGTACTCATTCTTAACTCGAGTATATGTATAGAGTAGAATAAATGTTAGTTGTATTTGATGTTTAACAACACATAATTTCCCGATCAAAAAGAAATTTTTTACCAGAATCGGTTTATGTTCATGTCCATATAAACCGATTCTGGATAATCGGTTGATTTTCATGTCTATATAAACCGATTCTGGGTAAAAGCAAATTTCAAAATATTTCTGTATGTTTTTGAAGTTACAATCGGTTGATACTAATGTGAACATAGACCGATTCTTGGTTAGTGTTCTTAAAAAAAATTCAAATTTTTGTATTTTTTCATGTTTAGATGATTCATTAACACAAGTTAATTTCACATCTAACACGATTTTTTTACTACTAATCAACTAAATTTACTCTAAGTAATCAAGGACAAATTAGCCATTAACTAAAATAGTTGGATAAGGGGTTTCTAGAAATTACTTCTTAATGACCCTTTTTGTTTTTTAGTCATAGGCCACAATTTAGCCAGGTTCTATAAATGTCAATGAATGATTACACCGAAGCAATATTTCTATGGGTGACAACTTGGGCGTTGCTGAGGATGAAGTCCCAGTGATAATTTGATGTTAAAAGTGAGATATTTAAAATGATCATTGTTTCTGGTTCTATTGGTTATCGGCCTCAGTACAATGATGCATTTCACAGACCAGAAACTATTTAAACAACAGCAGTTCTACACAAGCTGCCGCTGTTTTAAAGAAGGTATAAACCGTGAACTCACAAAAATAGCGGGCCTCACCACAAGAGAAAACAGGGAAGTCGGTTTTGGGCCCACCGTGTGTATCTATGCGGTTTATAAATCGTTTGTTTCAGGGTACGTTAAGCTTTTTTGTTTAAACAATCAGATTTTGTGCCAAATGATCCACAATCAGTATAATAAAATCAATAATTCTAGACGTACCGCCACAAAAATGATCTTAAAACCGTATCCTAGGTGGCAGCTACGTGGCGGAGAAAAAGATGATAACCCGTCTGAATTTTGACAGAGAGATACAGGAAATTGTCTGTTAATTGGAAGCCGTCCATTTAATAATAATAATATGGAATTGTTCTGGTCCGTCGGATCCGAATCTAAATAAATCTCCTCAAATATCTTCTCTTCTTCTCTTTATACACACCCATCTTAGATCGACTGAAGGAAGAACTAACAAGAGGTAAATGTTGTGAATAAAAGTTTAATATCTAATTTTGGGCTAATAAAGCCAGAATTTCTATTTAATTTTGGTTAATTTTTGACATTAAAATAAAAATCTCTTTTTACTGTGAACAATAGAGGTATATATGAACAATAGATTTACACAAAACACGCATCCGGACCACCATTGCAGGCTCATTTAAGAAGGGGTTTTCACATAATGGAATTTTAGATGAATACTAGGTGTTGAAGTTCACATCTATTGGGAATTTATGTTTTTTACTACTGCATATCTTTTGGGATTTTTGGGTTTCCACCTGAATTATGAGCTTTTGAATTTCTAATACGATGGGAAAATTTTGGTGATGGTGCTTGAACATTATACGTTTCCAGTTAACCATTAACCATTAATCTTTAGAGTTAACTATTACTCCTACTTGGTTTTCTTGCTAATATGAATCTATGATGCATTTGGTGACCATGCCTTTAAAGACCAAACTGCAGTTATCATGTACTGCTTAACATTCACCACCCTTACCTTGATGCGATGATCGTTAAAGAATTTCATTTGATGATTAATATTCAAATACATTCGAAATCGTCATACAACTACACTTTTACCACTCTCAAATGGGCAAAAAAGAATCAATCTCACGAAGGCATCGTAAGAGTCTGTTTTTAGCTGGTCAGATGAATACTAATTCTGAGAAAGAAACCGGAAGAGTAAAATAAAAAGAGAACTTAGATCTAGATCCGACGGATCAGAACAATTCCATGTTATTATTATTAAATGGACGGTTGTCAACAAACAGACAATTTTTTGTATCTCCCTCTAAAAATTCAGACGGGTTTTCAGCTTTTTCTCCGCCACGTAACCACCACCTTGGATACGGTTTTAAAATCGTTTTTATAACAGTACGTCTAGAATTATTGTAATAAAATATAAAGGCCAACCTCAGAGTCGGTCTAAGGAAGCCGTGCCCCATAATGGGAATGGAAGATGGTAATATAATAAACAACCTCGAGATAGTACCCAATATTAAATTAGCCACGTAGTAATTTTCAAGCATGAATCGACGTGCAAAAAAGCATAACTTGGAACTCATGCAGAACCCCCACATGTCAAAACCTCAAACATCCTTGAAGAACTCCCCCTATTTACACTCTCTCTGTCGAAGTCTGTCACAATCTCCAAACACACACAATCACAGATCTTGCACAAAGAATCTTTCACCCCTGCAAAAATCAACAACATCAGCCAATCTTTCTAGCTCAATCTGTTTTGTCAAGAACAATGGTGAAATTAGCAACAGCAAGAGAATGTAGATTATATGGAAGTGGATTAACAAGGAATAGATTTGAATATATAAATGCTGGTTTATATGTATTTGCAACATTGATATTACTATGTGGATTTGTTGCTCAGTTATCATCAGTTATAGCTAAATCTGGATTAGTGGTGTTACTTATTGGTTTAGTGTTGATACTGGTGGTGAATATACATGATTTGTTTGCGCATATGGCTGGGATTGATTATAGATTACAATATTTGGGGTTTGATACACAGCTTGCTCTTGTTGAATTTGCTGTTCCTATTGTTCAGGCTTTGGGTTCTTTGGTTTTCTTCTTGGGTGTTCTTTTCTTCTTCGTTGAGGTAATTTTGTATATCTCTTCTAAATTTATTCCATTTGTTGTCAATTTTTAGCGAATTGATTGAACATTAGATGAACCCGATTCTTATTTGAATTTAAAATGTAGAGCTAATTTAGGTTCCAATATAGAATTAGAGGAAAAGGGCTGCAAGAAGGCCTACATTTTCACTCAATTTTTGGTGTTAATAAGAAGCTTACACTCATAGGCAGTTGGTTTTGAGTTGAATTTCAACAAAATTAAGAGCTTGTTTTAGGAAAAATGAGAAACTAAAGAATTCAATTTGGCTGAATCTGTAGGGTTTTTTTTTTTAAAATCTTCTGTGATGATTTGTAGAGGTTGTAAAAATTATTATTTTGAATGATTGGACTTGATTGAATTGTAGGAAGAGAAGAGGCATAGTTACTCGAGATTCGAAAAGCATGCCTTGAGCTTGCTTATTGCTGGTCCGGTTTTATGGGTGGTTGGTTCAATTCATAATTCATGCCAAATTTATGAGAGATCAGATGGTCATGTTCAAATTATGCAAGCCAGTGTATATGTCCCGTTCTTAATGGGAAGCTTGTTGCTTGTGGTGGGTGCAATTCTTAACAAGCATAGCATCGATGAGGTTGGTTCAGTTCATTCCGGCTTGAGTTACCTAGTAAGTTCACTTGTTCATCTAATTTCAAACAGTTCACCAAATTTTTTTTTTTGATGTAATAACCGAACTCCAAATCTAGATGATAGGTTTACATTGAGGGTTTATCTTGTTGTGTATTTCATTTGTATGTGCAGCGTGAGAGTTGGATTTGGTTGGGAATATTCGGTAGTCTGTTTTTGTTCGTTGGAGGGCTAACAAATGTAGCCAAAGTGTTCAAGATGCAACAAATGGAAGGCGTCAGGCTTGAAAAGCTGCGTGGCGGGGCTCAAGAGAGACTCAACAGGGATAGGGAAGGTCAGGTTCCTCTTATACTAGAAGACCAAAGGAGAAGAAAGATACAGATCGAAGAAGCGAGGCAGCCACCGGTAGTCCAGACTTCGTACAAGGATGCTCTTGTCAGCTGCTCTGAAGTATAAGATGGTAATTTTCTTCGCAGTAACTAGTACTCTGGAAAGGTCACTTCACTATCCCATACCAAGTATTATTTGTTTCAAAATAGAACTCAATTTTGTAATCCAAGTATGATTTTAGTGGTGCATAGTGTTTAGTGTTGTCAATTTCTTCCATTCGTTCACAAGTTTTACCCTGACAGGTACAGTTATTCTCATTCCTGTGGTCCTACTTTGACTAATATGAGGCGAAGCTGTCCAGGATAAAATATTGCGGATTTCTTTTTCCTCAATGAAAGATAGCAAGTTCTAGAATTAAAATTGTCCAGGAGCAACAGCTATCTGGTAACAAGTTAGATAAACCGCTTGTATGTCTTCTACATGATACAAACTACTTTCTTGTCGTCATCCAGGTTTCTCTACTCGGTAACATTACAGTTGTTAACATTTATATGTATGCAGTTTCTCTATTTTAAATCTTGTCGCATAATTTTGGAATCGTGTAAGAGGGATTTTGGTTGAAATTTGATCTGATACCAAAAATCTGAATCTGTGATATTAATTCAAAATGAATAAAGTGATTAGATGATTATCCCACTTCGTATAGGATATATATAGATGCCATTGGATAGGAATAAGAGCAAGAATGTCAACTGAAATCTCATGTGATATGGTCTATCTGCGTATCTTTATGGCTGGGAATATTAAGTTGCTTTAGCTGCTTTACTCCCTTTTTCAAAACCTTATTAAGGGTCATGATCAGATATCGTTACTTACCAGAAGAATCATCTTTATTTGCCACTAACCAGCAGACACGCACTAGTAGAGAATACTGCAACTATTTTAGACTATATATATCTTGGTTTTCTTTCCAAAATCAAGCTACATTTGTTTTAGAGATATGTGTAATGGTATAGATGTGCTTTAAGGGGTTATATGTTGTTTTAAGGGGTTATATGTTGTTCCCTCTCCTTCAAGGACTTCCAATTTCTGTACTAACCGCCAAGAACACCCGGAACTCTTTGTAATGGAAGAGTTTAACCGTGGTTGTATTAATTGGGTGAAGTTGGAAACCAGGAAGGCCTTGAAGGAGAGTGGACAAGGTATGCCTTTGTCTAGTGAGATTCTGTCAGTCTTTTTTTTTCTTCATCTTTTTCCCTCCTCAACGCCATTTTTGTTCACTAGCATATACAGCTACATAGTATCTGTTTCTTTTTCCGACCTGCACTGATTTATACGCTTTTCTTGCTTTATCTATTTGCATAGTGGCCTTGTTATAGTTCTTGAAATAACATTTGTAATCTAGTTATTGTACAACACTTGTGGTGTACTTTTTTTTCGATTTTTAATGTGGATCAACACTGATGTAGCGTGCATCAACAAAACTTCTTAAAGAAAATAATATCCAAACTTCTTAAAGAAAATAATATCCGCAGAATGTCAAGCTTCAGGAAACCTGTTTCTACGTGCCAAAGCTGGTTCCAAAACTTGTAGTGCTTGTATCATGCTATTTGTGTCATCTTCTACGGGGAAATATTCTCCGCTCTTTAATCTTTTCTCTCGTGTCTGGTATATGGTTGGTTCCAAAACTTGTAGTGCTTGTATCATGCTATTTGTGTCTTCTTCTACGAGGATTTAAGATCTTCCAACGTCGAAATTGAAACGATGCTGTTTGCGTGAGGAATTGCACTTATGATGTAGTCACCATCCAAAAGTTGGTTCATTGTGGAAGTTTTAAGGTCATAGGAGTAGAGGGTCCTGTGATCGTTAAGCAATAGAACTTCATCATACCTTGTAATCGCTAAGGCCTCAAAGCCCAACACAGTTTTCCAGGACGGCTCTTCCCACTCTATGCTGAACTCCTTGATCCAATGCCACAAATTCTTGTCTTTGTAGTTTTCTTTAGGGATGTTGATATTTTCTCTCTTATATGTCCAGATATCCGTGCAATGCTTATCACAGATTGCATGCACCAAATACAGATGATCCCCTCCCAGCAAATTGATGCGATATTGTTTGTACTGAACATCTTCAAGACATGGCAATGCAGTAAAATGGAACTTCTCATCTTCCAAGTCGAAGACTATGATCATGGAATTACATAGGTCGAGCCAATGAAGAGCTCCGTTTGCGTAGGTACTTATTCCGGAACCCGATTCCCGAATATGGATGATGCAATCGTCTTTGTTTCTCCACTCACTATCAGCACCAATTGTATAAAATTGAACATGAGTCTTCTTCCTTGGCTCACCGGACTGCGTGTACGCTCCAACAATCTTGCACTCGTTCTTTGAATGACAATAATTGAATACACATAAATCAACAACCATCCACGTGTTAAGAAGAAGACACGTGTACGCCATGAGGTGGAGGAACATCAAGACTAGGATGCCACGTTACAACACCTCAAGGAACCTGCACCATCATCCGATGCCACGTGCCCATCACCAAACGAATCTGACAATAGAAGATCATGGAGGAGTACCTGAAAAGGAAGACGCCGCGAAGCACCTTAGAAGATCCAGAAATCTGCTTTAACCCATCCCAAGATAGATCCGAAATGAAGGGTGAGGATGAACTTCACAGACAAAGAAGTGACAACAGCAGTAACAGCTGTCTGACGCGTGCGGACTGCCCAACTTCGGGTAAATCCATTATATGGCAATATTTTGATTTACGTCTAACAAAAACGCAAAACATTTTTTTTTTTTTTTATCACGATAGGCCTTACGACTAACAAACCCTTGTGGACATACTTTCCCTCCCAACAATTTACTAAAAACATGGAAAAAACAAAGGATGTAGGAAAAGCTAAGGCAACATCAAAGGAAACTCCAAGGACCACACCAGTTGTGACCCGAAGCAAACAGAAGGGAGAGAAGCTCAAAGCGGCGAGCAAAAGGAAAGATGGAGCGGAAAGTACCACACCCCTAGATGCCAATGCAATAGCAGCGGCGGCGCTCAAAGTTGCAGCGACCAAAGCTGATGCTGCAAAGGTAGCAACAACAACCCGAATGAACGAACAACGAGAGGGAGTTGCAGAGTCAACGATGCAGCAACCTATCTATGGGATGCCACGTACCGATGAGCACAACCAACCGCTGCTGACTGTCCAACCTATGGATCTTCATATCTTACCTACCGATCCGCCGATCCCCCTGATCCAGACTGTAGACGAAGATCATACTATAGCTGCTGGCGGACAGGCGCAAATAGGGCCCCCGAACCAAGGATCAAATCATTCCATCCAGTTAGTAGCATAGCTTGAAGAGTTGAAAAGGAATCAGAAGATATATGCGGATGTTGTAGCGCTGCTTGCACGAGAGAATCAAGAACTCAAGGACAAGATCGCCCACAGAGCTGAGGTAGAAAACCAGCACGATGAGGCAAATTCCAAGGCACCGCAGCTGAATCATGACCGAAGGATGATAGTAGCTAACATCAACAATCCCGAGCCACTGGATCGATGTGTTACAGGGGGGAACAGATCAACCGATCCCGATTACGTACCCGAAGATTCAGATTATTTCGATAGTGAAGAACGAAGATCTGGACGATCATCCATGAGGAATGAACATTTTTTCGCAATGGAGAGCCTTCGTGCAGAAATGATGGCGGAAATTAAGAAGCTAAAAATGAAGCAAGGAGGAGGAAGGCTAGAGGAAGTAATGAGAGAAGCCGTTACCACACCGTTAACCGCACATCTGGCGAGAGCCTCGATCCCTCCAAAGTTTTCGATCCCGGCATTCGAATGTTACGATAGATCTAGCGACCCCGCTGCAGACCTTTGTTATTATAACCGGACCATGGCCCGATGGGATCGAGACGATGTAGTCCTCTGCAAATACTTCCCCTCTAGCTTGAAAGGGTCAGCATTGTCTTGGTTTGATAACTTACCTTCCAATTCCATCGATTCCTACAATCGAATTACAAAAGTATTCTTGGAGACCTACATGTACAATAAGACCGTCAACGCAGGAATGAACAAACTCTTCTCACTAGCGGTCGCTTTCAAAGAAACGATCAGAGAATATACAGATAGGTGGCACAAGCTCTGTTAAGCGATAGGGAACATAGACAAATAGGTGACACAAGATCTGTCAAGATATGGTTGACGTCTCTTGTTGAGAATGTTGATGGCGTAGCCATCCATTCTTCCCAAGTGCTAGTAGGTGGTCCACTTAGCTTGAATACCTCGTGGGCTTCTAGCTTTTTTCAGTTTCGAGCTAACTCGAGGATGTCTTCGAGTAGCTCCTTCTGGCCTCCGATGGAGAAGGTGATCATGTTGATGTATTTTCCGTCCTGAGGTAGTTCTACCCTTTTCTTGGGGGCTACCTCATTATCGGCTGGTTGTATCTGCACATACTCCATGAATTTTCCTTCGTCTATGAATATCTGAATCGTGTTCCTTAGGTGATAGCATGTATCAGTTGTATGCCCATAGTACTGGTGGTACTCACAGTACTCCTCAGCCTCCTTTGTTTTATCCGGTTGCTTTACCCTAGTGTTAGGGTACGGAAAGCCCGGCTTCGCTCCTTCCTTGCTTAGAATGTGGGAGAATGTGGTGTTTAGCTTTGTGTAGATTTTATCTACAAATTCTTTTCTTCCTTTTCCTCTGCCTTTGCCATCTCCGTATTTTGATCTTTTGTCTCGAGAGCTGGTTCTGTCCCCGGCTTCATTTTGCCTCTTAGGTATCTCCGGAATAGGTTCCAGAGAGTTGGTTCGTTGTGGGGCTGTTGTTGTCTTTGCCTGTGCCCTGGGGTTGTCCTTCTGTATTTCTTCAAGTCTGATGTAGTGATCTTGGACGAACCTAAGCTCTCCTTCGGAATCAAGGGCTCGGTTGTGGAGCTCCACGAAGATAGCTGAGGTTCTATCAAATCCGTACTTATAGCAATTAATGCTAATTTCTGGATTGACTTTCCCGATTGCTTGCCATGTCTTCTGCCACCTGTTCGTGTATTGCATCAATGTTTCCCGGGGTCCGATAGCTAAAGCAAATAGCCTATCTAACCCTTCCTTTGTTGATTTGTTGTACATGTATGTCTCCAAGAACACCGTAGACAATTGCTCTAAAGAGTCAATTGAGTTTGCTGGTAAGTTGTCATACCATGCCAATGCTGATCCTGTCAATCTTGCAGGAAAGTACCTACAAAGTACTACCTCATCTCTTTCCCAATGGGCAAGGACACGAGTGTAGTACCGTAGGTGGGCTGCGGGATCAGAGGTACCATTGTATGCCTTAAACGTAGGTACCGGGAATTTCGCAGGGATAGGTTCCCTCAAAATGCGAAGAGACAACGGAGATGTTGTCGCTTCCTGGAGCACCTTTTCTAGCCTTTCTCCTGCGTGACTGGTTTCCAATCCTTGTATCTCTTTCCGCATTTTCTCCATTTGCTCCATGACAATGTTCACATTGTGAGCATCTCTGGAAAATGCCTCATCATAGTGGGACTGAGAGGGCTTGTTGGTTGGATCCATCTCATCTGGATCGCGGCGTGTCTTTCTGGCTACCCATGGTGGGTTAGCCTTTGGTGGGTTAAGATCCACCCTTCGTCTTCCTGAGATAGCTCCGTTCTCACGCCTCTTTAACGGAGGGTGAGTTTGGGAACCTTCGATCTGTATGTCCAGCATATCTTTTAGGTTCTGGTTCTCCTGGGCCATCACGTGCATTGCATCCTCATGCTCCTTGTTACGGAGTAGCAAAGCTGCTACCTGTGCTGCCATTTGATCTTCATTGTGGATTCCACCACCCTGAGGGGTGCTGTCGGCCGGATCCTCAGAGTCATCCACTCCTTCTTCTATGACCGGAGCATCGGGATCTAGCTGGATTGGAGTTAGATTTCCCAACCCCCGCCTCGTAGGAGCTAAGGTTCTGGGTAACCCTGCGTTGGTCGCAGGTGGATTTTTTACATTAGGATGCTCCGGTAACGGCATGCCGTAAAGTGGTTGGGCTCCCGATGTTTTCCCCATCCCTTCAACAGGAATAGGTGGCTTGTTAGCAACCGTTCTTCTTGCTATTTCACTTTGCCCTTCCTCTTCTTCGGTTCTTTGATTCGCTTGGGATGGCTTTTGAGCTTTTCCTCTCGTAAATTATGGTCGCGAGCTTGTTGGTACATCACTTGGTTTCTGCATGCTTTAGGTCTCTGGATATCCTGTTAACACAGAAGAAGTGGAAAAATCTGCTACTTGGGTACCTTCGTCAAAAGTAGCAATTAATGCTCTGACACAGAAGACGGCTAAACATCTTTTCAGAAAAAGGACTGAAATGACGTCTGGAAAGACAGGTATTAAATTTCTTATGACACCCTTGGAAAAATCAACCTTAAATGTTGAAAAAGGTGCTAGATTTTCTCGAAAGATGGGGTATTAAATGCTTGAAAAGATTTTTTCTTCCTTAAATTCTCGCTGGGATTCCTCAGTGCTTAGAGGTACCTAGATCTGAGGGATACTCTGTCGGAAAAGGTTGTTTTTAGTACAAAACAAAAGTTTTAACGTTTTGTGAGTGCGTTTTTGCATAGATTTTTGTAGATCTGTAAAATTGCGAGTCTTTAGAGGCTATGAACTCCAAGAACTTGCGAAAACAATGGATGAACAAATCACTAGAAAGTGAGATTCACCGCTGTTGAACTCAGATATCTTCGTTGAAGAAGATGCGTAAGTTAAAATAAATGACGGAATATAAAAACTCAAGCTAGTGAGCAAATCCTTCTAGCGCCAAACTGTGACTACCAATTTTCCTATAGTCTACGTAATGTATACAGTTCTGAGGATCAGATACTAAGTAGTAATGATACCTCTGTTAAACTGATAGTGCTAAGTAATGAAAGATATCTAAGATCACAATAATAACAAAGAACACCAATATAATGTAAATGCTACTAAGTTATCATGAGACACAAGAGATTACGTGGTTCGACTTTTTTCTACATCCATGGGGTAATGAGTGATTTGTTTGTATTAAGTTTTGGTGGTTACAAAGATCTTAAATGCTTCCCAAAGTAATAGAGAGAACTAAAGTTAAAGATACTTAAGTTCTAAACATTAAAGAGGTATAAGCTTAAGAATAGATCTTCTTCTCCTAGATATTGAATGCCCTTAATTTGTTGGTGAAGCTTAGTATTTATAGCCCCTTCTGCTCCAGGTATATCTTTGCTGTCTTTGGGTCCATCGTTCCCTGATATATCTTCCGTACAAATGGTACCTTCGTTCACCGTGTGCTTTCTCCGGTCGGACTCTGCCACCTCAGCGGACCCACGTTCCTTCGGGAACTTCCCAGCCTCAGTACAGATTGTACCTTCGTTCACCGCTAGCCTTCTGATAGACGCATTTATGTGTCTATTTTCATCTCTATTGTGTATAATGTTAGTACCCATTTTTGTACTTATTTTGGTATTTTATCTCTTTGTAGGTGTTTTTTTGGAGAAATAAGCTTTTGCGGTGAAATTGGCTCGAAAAGTTGATAAATGCAACCCAAGGGACGAGTGTTATGCGGACTCCAGCAACGGATAAGGGGCGACCATTGGATAAGGGGTAACCTTTCCCCTTCATGTTCAAATTCTGAATTTGGGCGGGAAACCAAAAACGTGAAGGTTGTTTTCTGGCAGTTTTGGTGGTAGTGATTTGGAGGAGTTTAAGGTCGATTAAACCTCTGATTTTCATAGGGTAGACTCCTTATGGGTCTAGGAATCTAACATGGGTGTTGAAATAGATTAAACTGGGCTCAATTGACGGGTTTTGATCTCAACAGCAAAATATGGAAAGTCACGTGTGTGACCGATTTTAGGAAATTTTTGAGAGATTAAATGCAAGATTTTCTTCCCAAAGATTAATATCTATCTAAGGAAGAGTTTAGAATCAAAAGGAAAGCCCAGATATGCGTGGAAATTCTAAAACAAGAAATTGCCGCAACTTTGCCGTGAAGAGAAAAAAAGAGATTTCGGAAGATATTGGAGAGATTTAATCGCTTTTTTTGATATAAATAGATTGGTTGGGTCATATAGAAGGGGTGTCGAGAGTTTGGGGGGCTGAGAAGGGATGAGGAGTGAGAAATCAAGACGAACAGGAAGCTACCTGCTGCTGTTTTCTGCTGGTGCGGAGCTGAAGAACACGAAGAACATAAGACGCACACGAAACAGTCGCAAAGAACACGAAGAACTTCGACCCACATCGAACCGTCGCAGAAGCAGTCTTATATTCAACTACAAAAATCTGTTATCGTTTTTGACTGTCTTTGCTTAATACTTTCAGCGACCATTACCTTCCTTACAACAAGCTTTCTGTAACTATAACTCGTCCTTTCTAATAAAAACACCTTATTTGATCAATGAAATCAACTTTTGAGCATATTTCTAATATGAGGAGCTAAACCCCTTAGCCGAGGAAACGGAGGAAGCCATTGTTCCATGAAAAGTGGTATATTTCTATTTTAATTATTTTTGCAATCTTTTACATGATTATTTGCATAGAACTAATATTGGAAAATTGATTTTTATTGAGTAGTTGTGAATTGTTTTTATGGAACATGCTAGGTTTTAAAACTTTTGATGTTTCATGTTTGATGTTTACAATTGTTACTTCAATAATCTATTAGAGGCAATAAATTAGAATCACTTTAAAAGCAAGAATTGCATGAATATTGATTAGATTGTATCACTTAATTGGTCAATGGTGGAATCCAAAGTCTCGGTGTCTTTTTATAATTTGATACAATTTTATTTGAGTTATTTAATTTAATTTAAGTCTAAAAAAAATCCTTCACAAGTCTTAGAGTTCGAATCTTTTTACCACTACAACTACAAAACACATCACCTTCACCAGTCAGGTTCCGCCACATCATCTCTATCCACGTGCTTTGGTTATGCATGTAGATAAGAGATTTATGCATTTAATGCTGATTAGATATGTCATCTATTTCTGTCCCTTCGCCAGCTGCCTCTCTCTAGACTAGGCTTTACTTTCTCCATCTTGGCTGTAACACCCCGAGTTCCGGACCAAGGTTAAAACCATATGGAGATCCGAACTAGAAGCGTTACGGGTCGGGAAGAGACTTATAAATTTATTTTTATTTTTATTTAAAACAAATTAATATATCAAAATTAATCAATAGGAAAAAATATCAATTCTTAGGTTTAAATTTATCCTTCACAATATTATACATGAAACATTTGATATCGATTTACACTTCAAACAAATACAAGTAAACAATTCAATCACTTCCGCTGCGCAACTCTAATAAATCTGCAAGGAATGTCAATTGGGGTGAGATGACAGCTCAATAGAATGCACCCCATTCTCTAAAGATATGAAAATAAATATCAATCAATCAAAGAGAACATACACCAAGAGACTTTGCACAACTTCGAGGATTCAATTATATGTTCAATTAACAAGCTCACAATATAAATGATATTTCAAACAAATAATCTAATTAACGATTCAATACATCATTGATAACAACACAATTCATCCATTTAAGTTTCAATGCATGAGTTCATAACACCAATTATGTTTCCAAAAAATCATTTAATCTAGATTTCAACAAATGATTCACAAATTAATATTGTCACAACAAGCCATGAGTTTATAATACCAAAATAATTGTCAACAATTCATTCATCAATGATTTAATATACACAGAGAAACCATGAGTTCACGGTACGAAAACCTTGGTTCGTACACCACCTATCGTTTATCGGCACGGACAACCTCCATCGATGGTCAGGAACAAAAGTTCCTATGGGGATCATACCCATATGCTCTCGGGGATCATTACCCGTTTCATTCACAGTATGAAAACCTTGGTTCGTACATCCACCTATCGTTTACCGGCACAGACAGCCGCCATCGATGGTCGGGAAACACAAATTCCCATGGGGATCATTACCCATTTAACTCTCGGAAATCATTACCCGCCGTTAGCATGAAACATGTTCCATATAACGGTAAAACATGAATTCAGTTCCTTTTATAAATTATTTTCACAAACAACACAAGCAACCATGGCTTAACAACATGAATCTCTTTCAAGCATTTATGCAAACAAGTTAACTGCATCCATATTACATTATATGTTCCATGGTAATAACTTTATATGATCATCTTAAAAATTTACAAGGACATTCTTGACAAATTCATATATTACATATCCAAAATTCACACCAAACCAACGGTTCAAACAAAAGATATTTGTTTTATATGATCATTCTAAAAACTAGGCAGATAACATCATATTAGAAAAATATTCACATTAAATACATATTAATCTCAAATTTAGAAATTACAAAGCAAAATGAAAGATAATATGTTTATATACAACTTTTGTTAAGACATCAAATTATTTCAACATCATTAAGACTTCCTAAGAACATCAAAACTATAGCAAAGCGAATCTGTCCAAAAATTTCAGAAACATCACCCAAACTAAAACAAACATTCAACGGTGAATTTATGGTGGATTAACCTCAAATTTTAACCATAAATACCTAATCATGTTATATATTATTATTCAAAGGATGATCATCAATCGGGTTCATTAAACTACACAGGTAAATTTCAGAAACCTAATGATACAAGATTAAACGAAATTAAAATCAAGTATTAACAAAAACACAATGAGAAAGGGGATTTAACATTCTACCTCTCAATTGCAATGAACTCCTCTTGATTTCTTCTCAAAAATCCCTCGCTCCATCTCTTTCTTCTTCTCCCTAGCCTTATGTTTTCTAACTTGTAAAATTATTTTCCTAAACTTTTAGTTATAAAAACCTTAATAATACTAATATTCATAATGATAACTAATATTTATATTTTATTTATTTCTTTTAATTGTATTTTCATTTTCTATTCATTTTATTTATTAAAATAAATTAGGTGACTTTATTTCCACCCTAACTTGTAGCTTTTCTAGTCCAAACACCCCAACTAGACTAAGGCAAAAGAAACAACCTAAGTAACAAACTAAGGCGTTTATAATCCGACCCGAAACGGTAAATAAAAATACCGGGTATTACATGGCCGTTGAGGTATCCCTTCTTGTGGCGAGATAAAGTAGATCTGCGAAGGTATCCTCTGCTACTCGGGTTTCTCTGTATAGCGAGGGCTACACAGTTATCCTGTATGCCACCACTAAGATCGTGGCACGTGCTCCGCGGAATATTGGTATTTACAATTATGTACTAATTAATCCTTCCCCTTGACTTAGAGTTAGATTTCTAAGAAGAAGATCATGGACTATCTTGAGTTTAAAAAGATGATGAACATCATGAACAACTAGTCTTTTCAACTTTCATAAGGTGATATTTTCTCTCATGAAGTTTACTGACTTAAATTTCTTCCCAACTCTTTCATGGAGGAGATCGTTTGAGTGCTGTTTTGAAGCGCTTAAGGCTTCATTTTCACTCCGATCTTCAACTCTCTTGAGTATCTTGGGGAAGGTATAAGAAATCTTAAAAACGCCGAAAATTTTAAAGAAAATCAGTGAAAAAGATGTAGATCTGATGATTCTGAGGATCTTCGAGACTTCACTGATTGTGTAGATCGTGTTGCGTCCGGGATCTACCCATGAATTTTGACAGAATTCTACTGTGGTATGAAATCCACTTCTCTCAAAGTGATTATGAAAACAATATAGAGCTGTTACTAGGGAGGTATATTAGATCTTCATACCTCCCTGTTTCTAGCGCCAAAATGTAATTGCATATTTTTTGATGGCAACATCCAAGTAGATCTAAAGGCTATAAAACTACTAACATTCAAGATCCAAAGATAAACAAGATGTAAAGAACATGAAAGTAAAGATTAACACAAGCTTATAACCTGGTTCGGCCATGAAGACCTACGTCTGATGTAATTTTAAAGTGGTAAGTAAGGTTGTCGTTCACTCGGACTT
>JAJJMB010001820.1:2042372-2158952 GCA_023531105.1 Papaver atlanticum
AAGTCCGAGTGAACGACAACCTTACTTACCACTTTAAAATTACATCACACGCTGCAAGCCAGTCTTCATCCATGTTGTCAGTTGTGCTGTCAGCCAGCCTCCATCCAGTCTCCATCCATGTCCCCAGTCAAGGCAGTCTGCCAGTCAAAGACTGACAGTCACAGTCAAAATCAAAAAGTCAACCCTGCCAGTCAAAGTCAAGGTCGTTGGTCAAACCCGCTAATCCATAACTGTTTTGTCCGTATCCACTGATCGAGTTCCATAATCCGCCAGGAAGGGTTTAGAAGTTTCTGGATTGATTGTTGACCAAGTCGCTGCAGAGAAAGTTCGGGAAAATTCTCGATGTCTTCCTAGCCAAGTTACTTGCAGAGGATGTTTATCTCGAAATTAGGGTTTAACCCATGTATTCAACTGTATAAATAGAGGGGAATCTTAACCCTAAAACACACGCCCGGATAGAGAAAAAATACACCAGCAAACCCCAAAAGGTATCGGAAATCATTGTAATCCATGCATCAATAAAATATCTCTCCCTACGGAGATTCGTCCGTGGATGTAGGCAAACCATGCCGAACCACGTAAAATTCGTGTCTATCATCTTTATGCTTGTTTTGTGTAAAACCCTAGTTTTCATCTTCATCACCAAACCGATTGTGTTCAGTTCCTGAAAATATTTCTGGGTACAAACATTGGCGCCGACTAAGGGGAAACGAGAAATAGAATCGTTTTTTTCAAGTGAGAAAAATAGTACAGAAAACCTCAAAATCGTGTTCGTCAGAAAGCAGTTTTGACGCCGTCAACAATAATTGTTGCAGTCCAGTTGATAGAAACTGCTGCAGTCCAGTTGATCGAAACTGCTACAGTCCAGTTTCCCTCATAACTGCTAAAGTTCAGTTGATCGAATTACTGTAGTCTAGTTTTTTTCCAGCAACTGCTGCAATCTATTTGATCGAAATTGCTGCAGTCAAGTTTCCCTCATAATAGATATAGTCAAATTAATCAAACTATTGTAGTCTAGTTTATCAGCAACTTCTGTTATCCATTTTATCACAACTTCTGCAACCATTTTTTCTCACAACCGTTACCGTCCAGTTAATCGAAATGTTGTAGCCCTGTTCCTTATTAACAGCTGCAGTCAAGTCTCAATGTAACTGCATCAGTTCAGTTTTGATTCAACTGGTGCAGTCCAGTCCCACAGATAAGTCCAGTTACTAAGTTAATCCATGACGCGAACCATAAGTCGTTATCACTAGGAAAAGACGCTAAGCTAACTGCACAAGACAAAACCACTGCTACAGAACCAAGATGTTCAAGCCACCTTTTTCAGCATGACGTCTTCGAGAAGCTACCCCCCATTTACCAGAATAGTATCAGCGTGATGCCACCTTCCACTCACAGCATGACTTCGCATCTCACATAACATCAGCGTGACTTCCAAGTCATCTTTTGCATCGACAGTCACCACTTCTCCATCGATATTCATCATCTTCTGCTTCCAAGGTTGGAAACTTTGCCAACAGCCGTCCAAAAGCCATTAAGCGAAACCAGGTCGTTTCATCAAGCCAATGCCGATAACAACGTAGTTCTTTTCTACCAAGCTGCATGCACCTTAGACGAACCGCCACAATGTAGCCGCATGTACAGAGTCTTAAGGTCTCAGATGTTTCCACACAACTACACAATTTCTGCAGATCTTCGTCCCAAGCCGAAACGTGAGCTAAGCTAGAATAGACTGGAAAATTTCGACCTATTCAAGTTTATGTACAGATAATTTCACCCAATCAGACCAATTGAATATGTTTCACCAAACGATTCGGGATTTAGACCACATCAATCCAACTAATTCAGTTAGCACACTGTCATCTTGCATCAGTGGAAAATTAGTTGTCACATTAGCACCTTCTCCAGTCATCAGCGTCACAATAGCAATCCAGTCGATTGACTCACCAATTTTTTGTTCGTTGCGTTCGTTTTTTATTCGCCACCAGTATGAAGGAAAAATTGGGTGCGGCTACATCGAAAACGATCATCAACCATCGTTAAGTGAAAGCTCAATATCATTTTCAAGCATGTTTGAGATCATAATTCTTCGCGATTTTTCCCTCAAGAATTCGTCAGCAGCTTGATTGATTTTACAGTTTGTAAGTGCTTTTGCCTGAAATTTTTCGCAACATGTTGTTCGAAATTTATCACCACTTGGAGACATCATCATAACCAGTGGACATATGGTTATGGACATATTACTTCTCATAAGGTACGTATACAATTCAAATATTTTCGCATCATTTCATAAAATCATGCATACTTTTGTTCAAAGAGACGTCTAAAATGTGGTGAGCGTTTTCACATGCCAAGTCATGAGGAGATGCACACATCCCAATTCTGCACACATATGGAATAGTCGGATTGTCCCCATGCACGAATTCCAGATAGCATAAAAACCTTCAACCTCATTCCATGCGCGAGCGAGATGCTGCAAGGAGGTGCATCCTTGTACGAGCATTAAGCAGCATGACAATTACAGTCTACTGGGGGCGAGTTGCATATCACTTCAACCGCGATGACCGCCGCTTGGGGGCGAGATATGTAACACCTCAGCCGAAATATTATTTATTTTACAGTTATCTGCGTAACACTCCGCACACTTAGGGGCGAGTTACGTAGCACCTAAATACAATTCAGCTGCTGGAAATTACAACAAAGGGAAACCCGAACTTCTTAATCCTACAACGAGTTACAAGATTAAGAGGGAGTGAGCATACACCTTAATAGCTCCTGCAGTCCAGCCGATCGAAGTTGCTGCAGTCCAGCTTGGTTCGTAGCTCCTTCAGTCCAGCTAATCACAGTTGCTTTTCTCAGTGCTGCTGCTATCCAGCTGGTCGAAGCTACTGCAATCCACCTTTGTTCGTAGCTCATGTAGTCCAGCTGATCACAGTTGATGCAGTTGCTTTGCTCAGTGCTGCTGCAGTCCAGCTTTGTTCGCAGCTCCTGCAGTCCAGCTGGTCGAAGCTGCTGCAGTCCAGCTTTGTTCGTAGCTCTTGCAGTCCAGCTGATCACAGTTGCTTTGCTCAGTGCTGCTGCAGTCCAGCTTTGTTTGCGGTTCCTGCAGTCCATCTGGTCGAAGCTGTTACAGTCCATCTTTGTTCGCAGCTCCTACAGTCCAGCTGATCGCATATTCTGCTGTGCAGTTTTGCTCACATCCTATGTAGTCCAGTTGATCTCAGCTGCTACATTGCATCTTTTCTCATAGCTGCCGCAGTCCAGTTGATTGCAGCTGCTGCAGTCCAACTTTTCTCGAAGATTGTTCCAATATAGATTCGCCCGTAACTCATGCAGTTCAGTTTTTAAGGGCTGTCGCAATCCAGTTTACCTCAATTGTTGCATTTCAGTTTGCTGCAACTATTGCGGTCCAGTTTACATCATTGTTGTTATCTTGATTCATATAACTATTGTATATTGACGATATATAAAGGTCGATATCAGATCCAGTAACACATCAAAAACCGCTAGGAGGTCCAGCAACACAAAAAGTTGGTTTCCATCTCAACTATTGAAGGATCTCACCAATGGATGTCACCTTTTGGCTCATAACTGCCGCATCTCAGCCTATAATTGACAATAGTTTGGTAACAACTGCTACTGCTACACAGTTTATTCGGAAAGTACTGTCAGCTCGCAAATTCAAGTTTCATTTGCAACAACAGCCAACATAGATTCTAGCTCAACTACTGCAAAGATAGCTCATCTTTTCCAACAACTGTTACCAGTCTAATTCTATGCAACTGCTGCAATTCAGTTTCACATCGACTACTGCAGCCATGTTTCGCTTCAAAAGCTTCTGCCCGCTTTCAACAGTTGTTTTCGCATCAATCATTACAATCTACTTTCACCAGTAATTTTTCGGGTCATCTCTCTTCTGCAACCACTGCAATCCAGTTTCACCAATAACTGTTCGGGTCATCTCTCGCCCGCAACCATTGCATTTCAGGTCCAAGAAACTACTCCGGTCCAGTATCATTCTTCTGTTGCAGATCAGTTTGGTCTTCACTCCTGTTTTTGTCTACAACAATGGTTCGTGCTCACCTGCTGCCGTTTAACCTTATAATCACAATAACCTCACTTGGGGGCGTCTTGATTATGATTTCCGTAAACAACGAGGGAAGGTTTCAATTCACTTCAACAAAAGTAATCCACTCTTGGGGGCAAATTTTTCCATTGACCGAGGGAGACAAAACTTCTTAATCCCCAACAAGTTGAAGGTTAAGAGGGGGCGATGTTTGTACCATGATAAAATTGTCACATATTGGGCCATAATATAGTATGGGACACCATTCAGCTGTCATCCAAGCCTGGTCTGCCGACCAGCCAACCGACGCATCTCACCAGCCGACCCAGTGTTACATGAAGTCTACGACCAGTCAATGGTTAGAGTCAACCACCAGTCAATGGTCAGAGTCAACCACCAGTCAATGGTCAAAGTCAATGACGGGTCAACCAACAAAGTCAACAGTGAACCGTCAGTTAACGGTCGTAGTCAAGTTGCCAATCGCGCTGCCATCCAGATTTCAGCCATGTTGCCAGCGGTGCTGCAAACCAGTTTTCATCCATGCAAGCGGTGCTACCAACCAGTTTCCAGCTAAGTACTTTGCCGCGCTGCAAGCCAACCTCCATCCATGTTGTCAATTGTGCTGTTAACCAGCCTCCATCCAGTCTCCATCCATGTCTCCAATCAAGGCAGTCAGCCATTCAAAGACTGACAGTCACAGTCAACATCTAAAAGTCAACCCTACCAGTCAAAGTCAAGGTCATTGGTAAAACCTTCTAATCCATGACAGTTTGACCCATATCCACTGATCGAGTGCAACAATCCGCCAGGAAGGTTTTAGAAGTTTCTGGATTGATTGTTGACCAAGTCGCTGCAAAGAAAGTTCTGGAACATTCCGGATGTCCTCATGGCCAAGTTACTAGCAGAGGAAGTTTATCTTGAAATTAGGGTTTAACTCATGTATTCAACTGTATAAATAGAGGGGAATTAATCTCAACCCTAAAGGATACGCGCGGATAGAGAAAAAGTACACCAGCAAACCCCAAAAGGGATCGGAAATCCTTGTAATCCGTACATCAATAAAATATCTCTCCCTACGGGATTTCGTTCATGGATGTAGGCAAACCACGTCGAACCACGTAAAATTCGTGTCTATCATATTTATGCTTGTTTTGTGTAAACCCTAGTGTTCATCTTCATCACCAAAGCGATTGTGTTCTGTGCCTGGAAATATTTCTGGGTACAAATAATAATTCTTGAAATAATATTGCAATCTAGTTATGACATGTTTCTACAAACCCAAGCTATTTCCAAAACTTATAATGTTTGTTTCAAGCTTTTTGTGTCTTCTTCTACGAGGAACTCACAAATTCAATTCTTATAACTTTTAATGCTTGTTTCATGCCTTTTGTGTCTTCTTCTATGGGAACTCCGTTCTGTAATCTTTTCTTTCTTTTCTGGTACATACGGTCTTTCTCCGTTCTTTAATCTTTTCTTTCCTGTCTGGTGTATCACATCTTTTTTTTCTTGTATGGTACATGGTCTTTCTCCGTTTTCTAGTCTTTTCCTTCTTGTATGGTATATGGTCTTCGAAGTGATGCCTGGGTCTTCGAAGCGATCTTCCAACGTCGCCATTGGAATGATGCTGTTTGCGATGGTCTTCGAAGCGATCTTCCAACATCGCCATTGAAACAATGCTGTTTGCATGAGGAATTACGCACTTCGCGTTGTAACCATCTAGAAGTTGGTTCATTGTGGAAGTTTTAAGATCATAACAGTAGAGGGTCTTGTAATTGTAAAGCAATATAACTTCATCGTACCTTGTAATCATTATGGGCTCAAAGTGCAACACATCTTCCCAGAACGGCTCTTCCCACTCTATACAGAACTCCTTGATCCAGTGCCAGAAATTCATGTCTTTGTAATTTTCTTTCGAATCAGGGATGTTCGTATTTTTTCTCTTATATACCCAAATATCCGTGCAATGTTTATCATAGATTGTGTGCACAAAATACAGATTATCCCCTCCCAGCAACTCGAGGCGACATCGATCATCTCCAATACATGGAGATGCAATAATACCGAACTTCTCATCTTCTAAGTCGAAGGCTATGATCGAACATATTCTCTTGTGCTTATTGTTAATTACGTCCGCCCAGTGAAGAGCTCCATTTGCGTAGGTACCTATTCCCGAACCTAATTCCGGGACACAGATGGATTCATCATTGTTTCTCCTCTTATTATCACCACCAATGGTATAAACTTGAACACGAGTCTTCTTCCTTCGCTTTCCGCACTGCGTATACGCTCTAACAATCTTGTACTCGTTCTTTGAATGACAATAACCAAACCCGCTCATGATATTCAATGCTTTATGGTCCGTCGTATATTTATTAGTTTTAGGAACATAAATAACTTCTCCGGTAATGGGATTAAAAACCAAAAAAGGTTCTCCAAGAGGCCAATTACGTTTGCATTGGATACAAACCAAACCATTGCATGACCCATGCATGTTGTAATCTATGGGTGACATAACCATGTCATAATACAATGGTTCCCTCGGAACAGAATTTCGGTAGTTGTGCATCTCATCAAGTATATGATAAGAGTAGTTGTATTTCATCTTCTTCTTCTTCCCATGAGTAAGATCAAACTGATATCCACGATAATCATAACGGTATGGTTTAACGACGAGCAAACCTACCTTATCAGTCTTACTACGGAGAAGATTTCTCCATGTTTTGCATACCTGTTTGGCTGCTAAAGCTGTCTTTGTTGGTAATCGATCAAGTATAATCTGTATGATATCCGTGTGAAGCTTCTCCATGACGTTGTTGGTGTTGGTGTAGCTAGCTTACTTTCGATGAGAACACTGAACCCTAAACACAAACTGGTGTACATGTTTCCTTTTTATAGATAGTCTCCGTCGGTGGAAACCTATAATAAGGAAATAGGTCGAAAGGTCATATCGGAATTCCATTGTGGGTGATGTTTTGTTCCTTGTCCTTCAAGGACTTCCAATATCTAAACTAACCAACCACTTGGAACACCCTAATACTCTTTGTAGGGGAAGAAGGCTTTGAAGGAGAACGGACAAGTTATGCCTTTGTCGAGTGAGATTTTATCAGTCTATTTATGTTTGGTTCATTTTCTTCCCTCAACGAAAAGCAAACCTACCTTATCAGTCTTACTACGGAGGAGATTTCTCCATGTTTTGCATGCCTGTTTGGCTGCTAAAGCTGTCCCAATTGGTAATCGATCAAGTATATCGTGCACGATATCCGTGTGAAGCTTCTCCATTATGTTGTTGGTATAGATTTCGTCTCTTAGCTTACTTTCGATGAGAATATATAATATATATACCCAAACTGGTGTGTTTCGTTTTTATTGGTGTGTTTCCTTTTTATAGATAGGCTCCATTGTTGGAAACCCATGCACGCTAATACGGAAATAGGTCATAAAATTTCACAACATGAACCCTCTTATCGATCTGTATACCCTTCTCGGTTATCTCTAATAAAATTTAGCGATTTCTTATAATACAACTTGTGCCGGAACAAATCAATAAAGAAAAATTCAAAGTCAAAATGTCTAAATTTCCTTAACTCTTCCGACTGCCCAAATTGTGCAAATTCAAAGCAAACTCCTCCCTGAGCCTGGAAGTTTGCTCAAAAAACATAAAAATAAATGTTGGGTCGTCGCTTTAACATATCATCTATCTGACATAAAAACAACAGCAATTTTAAAGATTATCACAAACAATATATAATGCACAAACAAGAAATAATCAAATTCATTAAGATGGAAACAAATATGAAGCGACTACCAAGTATATTAGTGGATATCCTTACATCCAATAGAACATTCCCTAAATGTCAATTTATAATCATAAAGTCCCTGAAATCATCTTGAACTTTAGCAGCTGGTTTGCAGCTGGGACATGCACAGGCAAGAGATTAACTATACACTTAGATACCAATCCAAAGTAAGAAACTTGTTATTTCGTTCATCACAACAATCAAGAATGTTGCTACAATGTGTTAAATGCAAATCAGGTCTAAGCCATTGCTGAAGCCCATGAGCTTGCATGAAAGTCTGTGATGGACTTCGATTAATAGTCAGATAAGCTGATGGAACCACATGTATGACTTCAGATTCTCCTCCAAATGCACTCTTCAATAATCCTGACCTCTCAATTCCTGCAACTCCTAAAGTGTTCCATCCTGTCACGGTGTTCAAAATAACCAATATATTCTGCACATATAAGATCAGCTGGATTCACAAACAGTTTCGGTACCCAAAGTGATAATGCAGTAAACGGATCATTTGGATCTCTATTCTCTTTGCTTCCCTTCGTGGCAACCGTGAGTCCTGCTTTGACAAGGCTGCTAGCAAAACGAACCCCACGCCTCACTTTCTCACTCTTAATCTTTTCGATTGGAGCCGAAATGAAAGGTGTATTAAAGAGGTATGATTCCAGATAGTTACCCGTTTTTGCCATGTTTTTCCCTACAAGCATTGTGGTTCCCCTAAACGCAATGTTTAGCTTCAGGAAACCTGTTTCTGCTTGTAATGCTTGTTTCCGAAGCTATTTGCAATACTTGTAATGCTTGTTTCATGCTTTTTGTGTCCTCTTCTACGGGGAACTCAAAAATCCAATTCTCCCTTCTTCAATCTATTAATTCTTGTCAAGTAATTGGTCTTCAAAGCCATGCCAGGGTCTTCGAAACGTCGACATAGAAACGATGCTGTTTGCATGAGGAATTACCCTTATCCTGTTCCTCATGCCTATCTTTTTATCACCATCGTAAAGTTTATTTATTGTGGAAGTTTTAAGGTCATAACAGTAGAGAGTCGCGGAGCGGTAAAGCAATAGAAGTTCACCGTACCTTGTAATCGCTATGGGCTCAAAGAGCAACACATATTTCCAGAACGGCTCTTCCCACTCTATGCTGAACTCCTTGATCCAATGCCACAAATTCTTGTCTTTGTAGTTTTCTTTCGAATCACAACCCTTAGAGATGTTGTTATTTTTTTTCTTATATGCCCAAATATCCGTACAATGTTTATCAACGATTGTACGCACAAAATACATATGATCCCCTCCCAGCAAATTGACGCGATATTCTTTGTGATGAACATCTTCAACACATGGACATGCAATAAAATGGAACTTCTCAGATCCCAAGTCAAAGGCTATGATGGAAGAATCTTCGTGCTTAATATTGGAATTACGTAGGTCGAGCCAATGCAGAGCTCCGTTTGCGTAGGTACCTATTCGGGAACCCGATTCCGGAATATGGATGATGCAATTGTCTTTGTTTCTCCACTCCCTATCTGCACCAATAGTATAAACTTGGACATGAGCCTGCCTTGGCTCTGTACAGTGCTTGTACACTCTAACAATCTTGTACTCGTTCTTTGAATCACAATAACCAAACCCAATTATTAAGTTGAATGCCCAATCGGCCAATGTATATGTATTAGTTTTAGGAACATGCACAACTTCTCCGGTGACGGGATTGCAAATTCAGAAAGGTTCTCCAAGATATGAACTATATTGTCTTTGGATCCAAACCAAACCATTGCATGACCCAAGCATGTAATAATCTATGGGTTTATATCCCGAAATAGAATTGCGGTAGTTGTGCATGTCATCAAGTATATGATAAGAGTAATTGTTTTTCATTTTCTTCCCATGAATAAGATCAAACAGATCTCCACAATAAATTATGTCCCCGTTTACCTCACAACATGATTCAACCAAAAGCAAACCTACCTTATCAGTCTTACTACGAAGGAGATTTCTCCATGTTTGGCATACCTGTTTGGCTGCTAAAGCTGTCTTAATTGGTAACTGATCAAGTATATTGTCCACGATGTCCGTGTGAAGCTTCTCCATAATGTTGTTGGTGTTGGTATAGATTTCGTCTGTAGCTTTCGATGAGAACTCTAACCCGAAACACAAACTGGTGTGTTTCCTTTTTATAGATAGCCTATCCATTAACAAGAAACCCACGACGCACGCTAAAAAGGAAATAGTTGCCTTTTTCGATATGTTTCTGGAATTATTTGTTCCCACATGAACGGAACTTCATCTAACTCCTCTGCACATTGAGTGAAACCTTATCTGATAAACTTGCTGTGAAGTATGTCTTTATTATGACATTGGATGCTTTAATGTTCCCGTGCACGTTTGTTAGGAGATTTTTCTTGTTATGGGGAAGTTGTCTGTGAATGAATTGTTGGTATAGGTCGGTGGTGACACTTTGGAACAAACAAAAACTCTCCAAAGTCGGTGACAGTTAAGTTGGGAACCCAATTGTGGTCGGTCAATAAGAGTTAGATAACTCTACTACTCCATCCGTTTTAAAAAGACAGTCCGCTTTGATTTTGTCAAAATATTAAGGAGACCATAGTATTTTACTTGACTATCCTTAATTATTTACCTATTTTATGTTAATAAAAATGCAAGTATTAAGAGGATTGTAAATAAGAAATAAAAAACTGCCTAAAATTGTTAAAAGTATTATAAATAGGAAATGAAAAATGAAAATTAAAAGGTACCGAATATATGGAGTATAAACTCTATAAGGAATTTAATTCTAGGAGCCAAATATATTGTCTTTTAAAAGGAATTGAAGATATATTTGTTTCCTTAATTATATAATTTTGTTTAATATTTTAGATTATGTCTCATTAAAAATGCATTTATGAATATAATAAATTGAAGGTTATTATTGAGAGTTCATTAGAAAAACAAGACTATAAATAGAAGTTGGACACAATTTTGAAACTGACGAAAATGGAATAGAGGACGGTCTTTTTAAAACAGAGGGAGTATTTGTTTTCTTAATCCTAAAGATTATGGACTTCTCACCTAAGTTATGAAACCCTAGTCTTGTGGGATAAGTCATGTACTTATATAAATAGTCAAGTAGAGAGCCAAGAAAAACATACCAAAAATTCTTCTTTCTCTTTAGGGTTTATATGTTTTAATTTCTCCCATACGATAATTATTTTTCCCGAGGATTCAACCTCGTTAAATTCTCTTCTCTTCTCTAGTTTGTGTTCTTTGCAACATATAGAGTAATATTGTGTAGTTGTTCAATAATTGGAATCAAGAGATCGGGTTACTTTCTTGGAATTTTGGGTATTCGTAATATTGCAGCGGGGTGTATTTTTTATGAAGTTATTTGAGGTAATTCTGATCTCAAAGTTCATTTTTTTTCTATATTTGGTTGTTATTAACAATGGTTGATCCGGAAAAACCAGTTGATCCGAAAAAACCAGTTGATCTGATGGTAGAACAATCGGAGTCCACAAGTAAAGATAAAGCAACAAAAGAAGAAATATTTCATTCACATAGATCACAACTCAAGGTAGAAAAGTTTACGGGAACCAATAACTTTGGTTTATGGAGAACGGACGTAATGGATGCACTTGTTCATCTTGCCCTAGAAGAAGCTCTAGAAGGTCGGTCAGCAGAGATGACTGACAAGCAGCGGAACAAGATGCATAAATTATGTCTTGGTTCAATTCGTGGGTGTTTAGCAACAACAGTAAGAGTTAATTATCAGCACGAGACTTCAGCTAAGAATCTCTGGGAAAAGCTAGAGAAGGAATACCTTGTGAAGAATGTGGCAAATAGGATACGTCTTAAGAGAAATTTGTATCGCTATAACATGAAGAAGGGTGCCTGTCTAACTGAGCACCCATATTTATATAATATACTTCTTGCTGAGTAGGTTAATTATGATGAGGCAATTGAGGACGAGGAACAAGCTTTGTGTCTGATAAACTTTCTTCCTGAAAGGTATGGACCCGTGATTAAGTCTATAATGCATGGCAAGGATAAGATGACATATGCTGAGGTCACTACAGCATTACATAGTGAGGAGTTCAGGAAGATGGACCGTGAAGATTTGTCAAGTAAAGCTAACATTGATTTGATTCTTGCAAGAGGTCGTTCAACAGAAAGGAGAAAGAAGACTGGTGATCGTGGCAAAGTTAAAGAGAGTTCAAAGTCAAGAGCGCGTCTGCAGAAGGATGAAGTGCATGGTGTCATGACTTTGGCCATTGGGATAAGGATTGTACCAAGCGTAAAGATAGATAAAAGGATAACAACAAGACCGAGGTGACCATTCAAGTGAAGATTCATATGGAGCTTCAGATTTCTTGCTGATTGTGATACCATCAACTTGTATCGTAACTGACGGTACGTGGGTACTAGATTTTGGTGCTACTTATCATATTTGTCCTCATCTGGATTGGTTCTCAAGCTTTGAAGATTTTGATGGAGAAGTGCGTATGGGGAATAATCACACCTGCATGGTGATTGGGATTGGTAGTATATGAATCAAGATGCATGACATTATGGTTCGGGAGATGAAGGAAGTAAGGTTCGTACCTGCTGTGAAGAAGTATCTGATTTCGCTCGGAACTTTGGAAGCTAAGGGCTACAAGTTAGTCACTGAAAATGGCATTCTAAAGGTAATCTATGGATCACTGGTAATCATGAATGGCACACGACATCACAACTTGTACTACTTAACTAGGAGTACAGTAACGAGGGATGTGTCTATTTCGGAACACATCGAGGCTGCAGCTATGTAGACCACGAAGTTATGGAATATGTGTCTTGCACATCCAGGTGATAAGTCGTTACATTCTTTAACTCGACAAGATTTGTTAAAAGGTGTTATTGCCTGCAAGTTAGAGTTTTGTGAACATTGTGTGAAAGGCAAGAAGACATGAACAAGCTTTGGCACAACAATCCACAACACTAGTGGAATTCTTGATTATGTTCACTCATATGTTTGGGGTCCCTCCAAGAATGCATCATTGGGTCTCTGATGATCTGATTTTATCAAACACGTAAAGTATCTCCACCAAACAGCAGATGACTGTTCCCAATTTTGGAGAAAAATATGGACTTCCATATTGTAGGAGTAAGTTTTCTCTATATAACTCGCAGAGGAATGAGATGGAAGAAAAGTAAAATACGGTGATTCTTTTGCAGTGGGATTTAGGTTCATACATTTATTTATTGTATCAAAATATAAGGACTACTTATGCACTGCTTATGAATTATATAAAGATCCTTTTAATTTTAAATTCAGGTTCTCAGCTGTGCTTCGGTTTGATTACGCTGCCGGTTTAGATAAAATCATTTGTATGGTTTAAGATTCTACTTTACTGTTTCCTAGGGGTGGACTCTCTCGTTTACTGTTTCCTAGGGGTGGACTCTCTCGTTAACACTTCCCAATGAGTAAATCTAAATACATCCCGACAAAGCGGGGCGAACGCGCACACTAAATAGAAAAATACATTATTACGGAGCGGGGCGGGCCGAGCCCCAAGCACACCAAGTTAAAAGAAAAACATGCCCAGTGCGTAGCACGAGCACAAATCTAGTTCATAGGTAATAGAGCATCAAATTTTTGTTTGTGTTTGTCTCAATAAATCAAAGACGGAATACCTCACTTGACTTGGTCTGCACTAATTCACCATATGGTTCTTCTCTTCAGCTCTGCTACCTTGAGTACGTTTTCTATCAACAACCTAAAAACCCCACGCCGTCTCTCACACCACGTCGAGAGTTGCGGTAACCTCCCCTCTCATTGGCCGGTGAACAAAACCCTCGCTCCTGATTGGCTGAAAAGCAACTTATACCCCCTACATTTCGTGGCCGTTAATTTTTTATATGGATGATATGATCTAATGCTCCATATTGTTCGGTAGGATTGTGATTTTCTTACACCACGTTTACATGATTTTTATAAAATTCAGGCCTTCGGATTAGCCGGAAATAAAATGCCATATATAACATATGTTAAAATATCTACGAAAATCTTTAGAAAATAAAACGAAAAAAAGAATAACTTTCGAAAGATCCGATAATTTCCATATAAAAAAAATTATTTCGCTAAGAACGTATTCTACATTAGATTTTTTTCAATATTTGGTTAGAAATAAAAACAAAAATATTTTTATAATATTATTTTAAATTTAAATATAGAATTTTTGTTATATTTTGGGAAGCAAATCTAAAAACTGCTATAAATCATTAGGGATAAGAATGTATATATTACGTAAATGTGTATACTTCTATTTCGAGAAACGAGTCTAAAACTCCTAGATCACGTATTTACCATTCCTGTTAAATTTTATCTGAGGAACAAATCTATCTTATGCCAAAGTTAATTACCAAAAAAATACAGAAATTTTAGAAAAACTATTTCTGGGAGTTTACTTGATGATTGCGAGGCACAGGATGCATGGATTTTTGGATTACAGTAACACACCGGGTAAAGTCTGCCTTCCTTTCTTCGACTTCTGTTTTAAGTTAGATCTAATTTTATATCAGAATCATCGTCACTTTTTTCAAATCCATTTGTTCTGTTTTCCCCAAGTCCCGACGAACAACACCAGCAGAGCAGGTAAATCCTGTATTTTTGATTTTGTAGGTAATGGTTCTCAATCCAACCAAACAGATATTAGGTTTTTTGTCATCATGTTGTTGTTAGGGACTTATTAGCTCGCTCTCTTTTTTACTTCTATAATGTAGGTTTGATCTTGGTTATGTTTTTTTTTTCTTCTGGTTTTTTGTTTTGTGTTTTGAGATTCAATTAAATAATAATAAATATTTAACGTGGATTTTGATTTTTTTCATATAGGGGTTGCACCTGAGATCCCAAAGGTTTTGTACCATTTGATCTAGAACTCTCTTGCTATTGAGAAGCATTTGCAAGTAACACGAAGGATAACAAAAACAGACGTTTGTTTTTCCAAACTTTTTTCTTTAAGTTTATGTAAATACAAATTTTAGTTACATTCTTGGATTTCATTGTGTAACAATAAAGACGACAAGATATCCATCCATGGAAACATGGGTAATTATTTTGATCACTCGATGCAAGAATGTTCATAACTTTAATCTTTTTGTTAAAATGGTTTAATGATAGCTCATGGTTTAGAATCGCAAGAAAATGGTGAACTGCATAGGGGACATACCAATAAGTCACACGATATCCATCCATGAAGACATGGGCACTTATTTTGATCACTTAGTGGCAGTTCAAACTGTCTATATAACTCTCATTCTTAATACAAGTTTTTTTAATGATTTAATAGAGTATATTAATTATTTCTTCATTGGTTCGATCTGTTTTAGCTGGAATTATTTTTGCAGATATTTGTTGGTTTAGTTAGTTTTTTTACTTTCTTATCTAATTTTATAAAATTTCTTGGTTTGGTTTGTCTTTTTAATTTGCAGTTGAGTCCGAACGTGGATAAGAGCTATTCTTTGTTTGTAAAAAATGATCAGCTGAATAATGCACAGGGTTTAAGGTAATTTATTGTCTTTTGGCATCTTCTTTTACTCAGTATGATTAATTTGTCACAAAGCATAATGACAAGAAAGCAGTCTTAAAGGATAAAGACCGCCTTGTGGCGCGAGGTTTCTCACAAAGCCCTGGAATTGTTCTCTTGTAATGAACGTTATAGCGTTCCGCTACTTAGTTAGCTTGGTAATTTCAAAAGGACTTGAAATGCAGCATATGTATGTGGTTGTTACATATCTCTCAAAGAATCAAGAGATAACAGATATTTACAAAAGTACTTAATAGCCTTTTGTTTCCCAAATAAAGGGACTCTAAACTACAGAGTGCGTTTACAGTTAGATATAACGCTCACTTATAGATTGAAACAATCAGGCGGATGTGGTATACCTGTCTAAGTGACTATTTGATTTGGAGGGGATAGACAAGTAAGTTATTTTCATTGCGTATTCACAAGAAAGTTCCTGATTTGGAATTGTAGCTATCTATGTCGATGATACAGATATGATGGGTACTCTTGATGTAATAAGAGACCTTAAAAGCTATTTGAAATCCGAATTTGAGATGAAAAATCTGGGGAAAGCTCGACCGAATACTGAGCTAGTGGTATATTATTCCACCAGTTTGCACAAGTCTAAAGTTGTCAGGAAATTTAATAAAGACATGCATCCTGATAGCACTCCCATGATTAGTCGAGGTTCAAATGTAAGTAAATGACCAATTCGTCTAAAGGAAGATGACAAAGATGTGTTGGGAAATGGATTTTCCTTATCTAAGTACAATATACGCATTATTGTACTAAGTATAATGTACTCGACCAAATGTTACATCCTCAGTGAATTTGTTAGATAGATATAGCTCAACGCCAACGCAACTTCACTGGAATGGTGTAATGAACGTAATCATATACTTAAAAGTAACCATTGACATGATTTTGTTTTATCCCTGCATAGACATAAAAAAGGAATGCGAAAGGAACTGCAATCCAAATGTTGTTGATTATGAAGGAATGATAATATCTTCTCCAACGAAATTAATCAGGGGGAGATATGGTAAACTATTTTCGAAAAGTACATGACTAAAGAAACTGTCTGGAACAACTCTAAAAGTAATAAGGGGGAGATGCAGACATCAGGGGGAGGATCCAAGGATATGATGTCGACATAATTTACTTCGAAATTGAAGCTGTGTCGTACTCTTTTTCCCTTCGATCGAGAATAGTTTTTCCCAAAGAGTTTTGTTACTCGACAAGGTTTTTAGCGAGACGACACTAAAAGCATCAAGTATGTTGAACGTTGAAGACATAAAGATCGCGTTGATATTATTGAAAATATCTGAATCAAAGAAATGAAACAAGATAGTCCGTTAAGCAACGTAACTTCCAGAATCAACAACATGGTCCTATAAACATTCTAGTAACCAAAGTAAAGTGTGATAATATCCTTTTGACTGCATTAGACTAATGAAAATTATCTGACATCAGGGGAGCATCTAATGTTGTGGTTAACTATTTTCCTTCACCGAGGTTGCTTTTTCCCACAGGGTTTTGTTACATGGCAAGGTTTTTAATGTGACAACAACAAACACCGGGAATGTAATTTCCCATCTAAGTCTATTGTCTTTCCCACGAGGATTTTCTTCATTCGGAGATGTGAAGCAACTAGTCAACTTCAACGGAGCAAAGTGATCACCTGCAACAGATTACCTTTACTTGCATCTGTCACGTTGTACTCTTTTCCTTTCGTCAAATGAGGCAACATATTCGAGTCCAACTATGTTCTAAGTTTGCTTAATATTGTACTCTTTAGTTCAGGTTTTGTCCCTCTGGGTTTCCCTGGTGAAATTTTAACGAGGCAATTAACTTAGAATCGTCGATCTTTGAAGATCGTATTGCATGTGATGAACTACATGTAAAGTAAGAGACAACATGTGAAGTACTACATGTGAAGAGTTGTACCAAAGTTTTATCCCACTGGGTTTTCCTTATCAAAGTTTTAGTAAGGTAATTGATTTCGGCACAATAGTCATAAAGGAGAGAACTACATTTGAAGATCAACATTCGAAGCCTATATGTGAAGCATTGCATATGAAGTTTTATTGAACCGCACAAGGGGGAGTGTTAAAGGGCTCATGCCTATGGATGTGCGGTCCAAACCAGAAGTCTTTTGGTTTTCCCCTCTCATGTATATAAAGGATAATCTATCCATGTAACCTGGTGAACTCTTATGAATGAAATCCTTCTCTTTCCCCGCCTCTTTCTTTTTCCCTAATATTCTACTACAAAAGGATAATCTATCCATTAACCTAGTGAACTCTTATGAATATTTTTTTTTCCCATTTTGTAGGTTCTTCAAGTACGTATATTGAGTAATTTTTCTGGTTAAATTTCTAGAATAGATGAATTGCTCTTCTTTTTTAACACTTATTTCAGGGTTTTTCTTTTTGTATGGGCAATCTAAATCAAGGTAATTCTATTTGTTCTACTGAAACTGCTCTTTTTGGTTTTATTTTGCAGCAATGCCATTGGCACTGAGACTGCACTGCACGTGTTCATGCTATACATGGAGGTCAAGTAGTTACTGCAGAAAGGAATATAGCTGAACATATTTTGCAGTTAAGCTGTAATTATTGGCATGTTCAGTTTTTTGTTATTGTTGCATCCACTTAAATGCATTAGCCTACACTAAAAAATTTACGCAATGACACACTAAAATCGATCAACATTTCTGTTCTTTTACGTTTATAAAGATGCTGGTGTTAAAGGGCTCATGCCCATGGATGTGCGGTCCAAAACAGAAGTCTTTTGGTTTTCCCCTCTCATGTATATAAAGGATAATTTATCCATGTAACCTAGTGAACTCTTATGAATGAAATCCTTCTCTTACCCTGCCTCTTTCTTTTTCCCTAATATTCTACTACAAAACGTTATCATGCACAAGCTCTTCCCTGTCGATAAAGAAAGAACTTTTTTTTTGGGTTCTCATCAATCAAAGAAGATTTTTTTATTAATCATGAGAAGCTTGCAAATGGAAGTTTAGGTCATATGTAATTAGGGATTTGAGGATCTTGATTTGTAATTAGGGATTTGGGGACCTTGATTTGTTGCGTGGGTGGTAAATCCGTGGAAGAAAAATCCTTCTTCTAAAATCCGTGGGAGAAAAGAAAAGCTCTTCTTTTCCGAGGAGAAAGAGTTTCTGTTTCGGAGGAGAAAAGAGTTTCTGTAACGCTGTCTGTTTTCCTTCCGGTCCACCTGACTCGGTTCGGTTCGGTCCAGACCACTCTGTATGGTCCAATCCACTCGGTTCGATTCAGTCCTGTCCACTCAGTTTGGTTCGGTCCGGCCCACTCAGTTGCGGTTCCAGTTGTTATTTAATCCTGTCCCGCTCCGCCCAAGCTATCCTGGCCGTCTGGAAAAGCTCCATTTTTTTTGTTTTGGTTTTACTTTGGAGGTATTACTAAACTTTTCTTTTGTTTTCTTTTCGTCACATGTGATCTTGTCTGCCATGTTTTGATTTGTAACATGCGTTTTTTTCGTCACATCTCTCCCCTTGTATGATTGATTGATTAATAATGATCGATTGCATAATTTTATTATGGACATACTCGATACTTGCTAGGTTAGATTTTTAGATTTTTTTAGATTTAGTGAAACCACGATTGAAAGTTTTCATCTGCCATACAGCTCTTGTCTATTTTTGTTATAATCTTTGATGCCTTTAATATAAAATTGTAAACACTATCTTTGTTTTCTAAAAAAAAATTATTTTTCACTATTTTTCTAGATTGATTTTGATGTACTCCGCATCTCTTTATCTTATACAGTTTCTTCCTGTTTGATTTCTTAACATTTTTTTGAAAAATAATTATGAAATAATTGATTGTTCAATGTACTAGTGTACCCTCTATATTATTACTGGAAATGACGATTTGTTTTTAGTGCTCTATGTGTTTGAATGTGTGTTTGTCTATTTATTCCTTTTACTGTGTATATTAATGAATTGGAATGTTTAAAATATTTGAGCTTTGTATCCATGCTATAACTGTGACCATTCTTTTTACTATTATCATTTTTGCAAACTTTGAAACGTATGCTTTGTACTACAACTCGTTTCCGTAATCTTTATTGCAAATTTTGATAACGTATGTAATGTGATAATGTCTTATGAATTTGACATTAATTATTAATCGTCCGCTAAATATCATAGAGTGGAAGTTGACCTATGGAACCATTAAGAAATGTAGTTTCTAAAATCCATCTTTTCGCCAGTAAGAATTTTTTTTTTTGGAATTTCATTTTGTTTTCTTGATGATATCGGCTCTACTCAAAATGATGTCTTTTGTCTAATTGATTGAACCAACTCGTTTCAAATATGACCCTTTTTTTTTTGGGAGGGCTTAGAAGTACTTGAACGTTGTTGTTGTCTATTTGATGTGGAAAAGATATATATCCCATATAAAACTCTCTACCAATGATGATGTACCGCCTAAAAGGTGAAGCCATATGCACCGATATTTTTAAAGAAACTTATTGTTCTCAATTCACATTGAGTACAAAAATCTTTGTTAAGAACGCCTGAAGAGCTAAGAAAAGCTTTGAAGGAAATTTATTCCCCCCCCACCCCCCCTCCAATAAAGAATGTCCAGTGGTTAGACTATTGAATTAGAATCAGTAGCTTCAACAAAGTTATTTTAGAACACATGCATCTCAACTTTTTGTGGAAGGACTCACAAAAAGTGATATGAGTCGGATTTTTTTTTTCTTTTCTTTTCTTATCCATTCTTTCTACTTCATCCATAATACTAAAGAACCAGTATATGTTAAAGTATTCAAATAAGAGATTCACTATCTTTAGTAATCTATTCAACTTAAAGTAATTGGTTGACATGTGTAGTGAGATTCTCTTGGCCTATTGAGATAAAGAAACTTCTCAAATTAAGCTATATGTAGCAAAATTGAAAATGGAAAGAACCTCGAAGTAATGAGGGTTAGACGTAATGACCCATATCAAGCATGTGAAAAGGGACATATATATCATGAGACAAAGATGTATTTTTTTTACAGTAGTAATGAAACCAAAGTACATGTATCAACTGTATATGGGATGAAGCTAAGATGTAATTCTAGCTCCCATCATAAATGATAGAGTTGGAAATGCACCTGGTCATAGGTGTTGATATATACAATGTAATGTGTGTATCATAGTAGCAAACAATTTTCACATCAACTTTAATGGCAACAAGAACTTTTCCTGGCAAATTGACTATCTTATTCAGTTGAACTAGATCCAATGTCTGCACTTATGGATTGAAACTACGAAACATAAATTCTCTAAAGCACTTGAGATATATCTGGATGAAACGTAACACATATTCACTCTAAATTAATTGAGTTGAATCTCATTTTTGTTACGTAATAAGACCACACCACTTATTAAATCTCTCAAGACTCAATGTCTAAGCTCTGTATGTACTAAGGGCTAATCACATCTTGGTAAGTGCAAAGGGTGTTCATGCGTGAACTATTACCTATTTTATTTTTTTGGAAACTTACAGTGAGAATGGAGTTGATTGCATCTATAATTTTTTCTAATGAATGTGGAGGGAAGCGTATCCTTAGAAAAATACTGTGTCAATCTAGTGAATTGTAAATCACTAGAATTTGAATTACTGAATCCATATTAACCCCAAAAATGAACTGATTGGGATTGATTCATAAAAACTTTGACATAACCATAAGGCACATTGGTTGTGACATGATGTTCCGTTTTGAAAGTACTAACACGGTCATCACTTCATTTGAGTGTACAAGACAATGAATTAATAGAATGCGAAGTTACGACATCTATCACAATCAGTGATTTCTAAAGTTACTAGATTTGCACTACCTCTCCCCATTATGCTTTTAAGTAAGAAAGCATATCACTCATTTTATAAAGTATTTAGTAAAACAGGATCGAGACCATCCTAAGATGCAAATAGAAAACAATCCATATTACAAAGAAAATAAGGTGATATTTAGAAAAATATTCATGCATAATGCGGGCCATTAAAGTGACTTATGGCTCTAATGGATGTTTTGCATTTTGGACTAGTTATAGTTCCCAAGAATTTTTTGCGTTTGGAATACTACTAGCTCATATTATACATGTAAGGGCTCACCACCCCTTGTAAATGCTAGCTAGTGCACATCAAAAGGACTTGATGGTTATTGCATATTTAATAGGATCAATGCAGAGCATCCTATACCTCATGGTCTCGCAAAGGCTATCGTCAAAGGTTACAGATGATGTCTAAGGAATAGGTTATGCGTACCAACCTACCTTTTATTGCTTTGGGGATATGCAATATTACACGCATCTTTACTTAATTCGTTTTAGAATCCAATATTAGTGAACCTTTTCTGCGTACCAGTTGGTAACTGGATTTAAGCCTGACATTCGGATCGGAACTGAAAACAAATTCCTGCGACTGCAGGATATTCATAAATGAAAGTATCCTGGGATTTCCATAGAATCTTTTGAAAGAGAACGAAATCATGGAACATGAGATATTGAGTTCCCGGATTAACAAAAATAAAATAAAAACACATACTGTGTTTTCTAATTTGATCGACGAAATTGACCATGTCGAACTGATTAGAATTTGAAACTTTGTTATCATTAGGAAGCCCCTAGTTTAGAGTTCAGATGACTTTGATAACAAAATCGAAATGAAACAAAAATGATATCATTTAGTCAATATGAAAGAAGATATATAACCACGGTAACAACATATATACTATGGAAATGACTGATATGAAACAAATCAGTTTGCATACATGAGACAATGGTAATGTTATTGCTATAACAAAGCAATAATACCAATTGCGATGAGAATATATTTTCGAGAACGGAGAATCAATATGATTGATATTTTGAAAATGGATGATTATTGATATCCACTGGAATGGAGCATGTAGATGATTCAGTACATGCCAAGAGATGATGGAATATCAGTAAGTTTGATCATCATTAGGCCTAAAAGACAAGACCTTATATTCCATCTAATAATTCCATGTCGTGTATTGATCACGAACACAAATCATAGATATAGATAGAGAGTAAACTTGACTTGTGACAAAGCCGAAGTTAAAACCAAGAAGGTTAATTTGGAATAGAAAATCATATCAAGTAATGATATAATAAGATGTTTAGATCATATTTACATAATTGAATAGAGATTGAAAAACCCCGTCTTGAGGAACACGGGACTAGCATGCCTGGAGTTTCACTTCCTAGTGAAAGTTTCAAAAGAAAAGAAAAAAAAAAACACGGATCTGACAGTGATTAGATATCAATAAAAATTGATGAAGAATACCCAAAAAGCTAATACCAGTTAGTTCATAACAACAACATTCGGCGTAAATAGCCTGGCTTGATTGGGGTATACCCAGACTAATTGGGGTATACCTAATGAGACAACCTGGGTCATTTAAAAGTAAAACAGGCCACCCCTTAACCATGTATTTTCTAAATGGCTAATATACCCTTGTTTAATTAACACTAAAAATTCTGATTAGCTTAACTAATTGAGTTTAGATTAAAATTTTGAAAATAAGAATTCAGTAGATTAAACCTTTGTCTTTCTTATGAGTTCGATTTCGATCAAAAATTTCGGTTCTCAAAATGTTAAAAGTCGGCAAGGTCGAAGATTGAATAAGGTGCCGACTAACTTTGGCCGGCAAGGTCGACGTTTGAATAAGGTGCCGACTAAGTATAGCCGGCATGGTCTTAGGATGAAGAAAACGCCGACTATTTCTGGCCGGAATGATCTATGAATGAAGAATATGCCAACTATCTTGGGCCATCTATCTTATGGTCGACATATAAATATTTCCTACAATGCCGACTATCATATAGTCGGCATGCAAATAATTTCTAACATTGCCGGCTGACTTATAGTCGGCATGCAAATAATTTCTAACATTACCGGCTGTTCAAAAGTCGGAAATGTTACCTTGCCGACCTTTAGTTATACCCAACAGAAATTATAATAGGGGTTCACTCCAGAAAAGTCAGATGCCTTTAAAAAAGTTCTTGGATCAACCTCCTCTTCTTCCTCCTCTGATGATGTTCATTCTTCATAGTTGAGGGGATTGCTAGGACTCTCCATAAACCTTAGAAATTCTTCAGGATCTTTCTTACCCATCAGAAGTAACTTCCTTACAGGGCAATTCTCTTAAGTTTCATCTTTAGGATCTTCTAAAGAAGGATAAATCTTGTCAATAAATTCCAATAGCTCTGCTGCATTGCTAACAAGAAAAGGGATATCTTCTATTTTTCCCTCTGGGAACTTAAACAATACACAAATAAAAGATATGAAAATTATACACATAGAAACATAGTTCTGGTAAGACAGTCGTCATGGTCAATAATCTGAACATTGCCGACTAATACATAGTCGGAGGGGTTGTAATCATCTACCACGCCGACTAACACACAGTCGGTATGGTCCTATTCAAGAAAGATGCCTACTATTAACTCAGGAAAATCAAGTTTCTGTGACCTAAAGTCGGAACGGTACAAGTCTAAGAAAATGCCGACCAGAGATAAGTCGGCAAGGTTGGTTATTAAATACCTTGGCGGCCCTGGTTATTGTTTAACAGTTGCCATGTCTGTTATGAAAGGTCGGCATGATCTTCATGTTACGACCTTGCCGACTACCATTAAAATCTTAAGGCCGGCATCTAAAATTTCAAAAAATCCTGCCGACTAAAAACCCTGAAAATCATAGTTTTCGATTTCTAACCTAATATAACAATAAAAAAAACACAAAACAATAATGGGTTTGAGTTTAGAAATCACTTACAGTCTTTTTTTCGCCGGTGGAGGGTTCTTCTCAACATTCTCAGGGATTGCATTCTCGGGTTTACTCATTCCAACTTTTCCCTTACCTTTTTCCCCTGATTTGGATCTTTTGATGTTACCTGTTGAATCACTATTGCTACTTGATCGTTTAGAATCAACCATTTTTTGTAGAAAAATTGAAATTGAAATTTTAGGTTAATGGAATAAGATGAAGGAAGGAGAAGAGGAGAGGGATTAGAGAAGATAGATTAGAAGAAGATTAAACGGTTTTTAGTTTATAAGTTTAGGGTTTAGTTTTTAGGTTAATTAGTGCAGGGGTACTAAAGTAACTTCACCCAGTTTCGGCCTCCCCTTAGTAAGGGCACTATGTCCATTTAAATCTAGGTATACCCCAATTAATATGGGTATACCCCAATCAAGCTAGGATAAATATGGTCTGAAAAGAAAATTAAAAAATAGAAAGCGGAAGCTATTTTGATTAAAAAAATAACATTGATCTTTTCCTGCTCTGTACCATATTAGATTTATGAAAAGAGATCAGAATCAGATGTAAATTAGAGAAGACATCAATGAAAGTGGTTCGGCACTATTGGCCTACGTCCACTGATAAAACCCCTTAGGGTGAAATTGTATTCATGATCATCAGAACATTCTGAGATACTTTACATGTACATTAAACAATCCTATTTATAGTAAAATAGGATAATAATCCAACAATTAAAGAAGATAATCACAATTTAATTATCTTGACTAGGTAATACATATATAGCTTGATAACAGGATCTTGTAAACTGATTCGATCCTCTTTTATGTGCGTGCTTTGACTGCACGGTTGCCTCGGTCCTTCTTGGCTCGGTAACCTCGGCTACATGTGTACGGTTGGTATACTCTAACAGTATTACCGCCTTGATCGCAAAAGTATGGTACTAATGTAATTCATAAATAGATCACATAGGGGCAGTTTTGATTTGGTGATTAAATATCAGTTTTCTTCAAAACATGAGTAAGCGTTATGGTTGCTCCTGTATGAATTATTTCTCTCGACAACTGCTCTCTTTTTTAGATTTTTTTAATTCCAGATTACGGCGAATATGTGGGTAGTAGAAAGGAGGAAGTAGTTGAGAGAATTCTAAGTCGTGTTATTTGCTTTTATCTTTGTCGGTTATGAAATTGTTGTGCACAATAATCTGCTATGTCGTTTAGTGATACAGTCTCAGTGTTCTTCATCAAAATATAAGTGGGTGATGGAGGACTAATAGTTGGGTTTCTTCACAGGTTTGTAGATTGTTAATGATGCGACAAGATATTGACATATGCAGTATTAATTGAGGTAGTTCAAAGTATAATTAGAATTAATTGATCTCTATTATAGGACAAATCATACATGTATAGGTTTTTTTTTTCTCCCAAAACATTGCTTTTTGGTACAACTTTCATAATACTGTTTTATTCCATTGCATATTGAGGTAGGAGTAGGAATATAATTTTGTTTGGTGATTACATTTCCTAATGTTTCGTTTACTTTTAAAGAAGAACAACATCCTCAAAATAAGAACCGATAATTTCAAGAACATGAAAAGTGCAAATGTTCTTTGTAGCGATAGTTTTCGTCTTCTCTGTTATACGTAAAATTTATTTGCTTTTGTATGGACGAAGGACTTTAAATAGAACTATCAGGTAATCAATGGTTTGATTCTCTTCCTAATTTGGTTTTAAGAAGAACTATGTTACCGACCAAGACGGGCTTAAACTCAGAGATGGTGGAGTGGTCGATTAAACATATAGAAAAGGTACATACTCTTCTTCATTGTTATTCAGTCTAATGTGATGCCTAAAGTGTAATCAAAGGCTTAGGAATTATGTTATTATAGTGCAAGTCGTCTTCCGGTTATTTTTACTTGCTCTCTTTGTTGAAAAGGTTATATTAATTTGGCAGATATACAGAAAAAGCAATCAGAGAATTCTACCGGGATTAGCATGATAGAAAGTGTAATTATGAACAAATCCAAATATTCAAAGTAGCTAGAAACACGGTGGATTTGGTTTTATTTATTTTTCCTTTTCTAACTATTATTTTCTGGATTAGGATTTGGTATGACATACATGTTTTGAAGTCTGATAAGTTATGTATATTTTTTTTTATTTTTTTATTTTTTTCTCCTCTGAAAATTAATATTTTGGCACTAATTTGGCTGGACTGCGCTCTGTAAATTAAACACCACAATCAAAATTGGAGTCGTGTAGGAACCGCGTAGGATAATTCATTTTTTAAAGACCAGTGAATGGGACACATCCAGTATAGTTTAACTTGAGAAACAAATTTTCCCGTGAAGTGAAATAAATAAAGTATTTAATCAACGTGGTTTTTCTTGAGAAATATTCTGACCAAAAAGGAGTCTTTCCCCATAATTTATATTGGCTGTCATGGCAGCTTAGGTTTTGACGTCATTCCAGTGCAGATGATTCCATTACAAGGAAGGAAAAAAAACAGTGGCACCGCTTCGTTATTCCGCTTCATTGTTGTCTGGGTTTTATAAAAGAAATTGTGCCAAAATGTAACAATAGTATCATTGTAAGTTTATAACCATGTCACTGGCCTTGCTCATTTATTAAAAGAAAACAAAACAAGAAAAAAGATTTGGAAGAAAGATGCAATAACAAGGAACCCAAATCTCATAAACTATATCGAGCAGTGGTTTAGGTTCGATGATACCTGTTGGTCTTCTTATGTTGTTGGTTTCTGATTCCCATCATAGGGCAATGAATAATATTGGTGCAGGACCCTGAGAAACGAAGTGGGGTTAAAGGTAACCTGCTGAGATACCAATTTGAAACTAAACATAAACATAATTTATTTAGAAGTAAAAGAGTATTCTCACTCTCTGCGTTTAAAACTTAAACTAATAATACCCAGAAAAATCGACTGTGTAGAGGAGTTGCGGATCAAAAATTCACTTGACAGATATGACGCCCTGGCGTTGTAGTTCGGTGAAATTCTTTTTGTTATAGATGTTACCATCCTCATCTTCGTACTCTTCTTCAACATCTGGCCGCCACCTCTTCACCCCTTGGCGTGCTTGTATCCTTTCCCACAGTTCCTTAGCTTCCTGGATCGATGTAATTTCGTTGAAGTTCTTTGTGTTGGGAATACCAAGACATCGCATACCATGCTGATGGCGCCCCTCTTTAAAGTGCCGTTCAAAGTCTCTGCGACCCCTATAACTATGATTCCCACAAATCTCACACTTAAATTCTTGGCGAAGACCGTGAAGATTATATAACCAGTAAGGAATAGGCTTCCCATCACAACCCATTGGCAACTTGAGAGGATTATAAATCTGCTGCTGCTCATCATCGTCACTTTTTGTTTCTTCTTCGGAATCTTCCTCCTCTTCAACTTCTTTTTCCCTCTCATCAACTGTCAACGCCTGTTTCTTCTGGACATTTTCTTTTGTTTGTTCGATAGTCTCCTTCAGCATTTCACACAGTCGTTTCACCTTAGACTCTTTCAATGCAATTTCCTTTTGCTTCCTCTCTCGTGATGCACCATTACGTGAATCTTTCACAAAGTGGCTTTTATCCGATTGTTCAACAGGCGTGTGCTCCGTTTCTACGTTTGAAAATATTCAATCAAGGTCTTGCAATGGTTCTTTTCGCTGTAAGAAATTAATCAGTTACTCGACCAAATGCTCCAGGTACTCTCTATACTGTCTGGTTAGCTTTAGTTTACATGAAACTCTATGTGGTTGCGAGAACACATCAATAAGCAGAATACTCTATCGGTTGTTTCGTTTTTTCGTTTCGCTCTGCAAACTTAGAATTAATGTACTCATTATAGAGCTCATGCAAGTCCATGTACCGTCCATATCGACCTTCCTCACCACTAAACTCCACATGCGGTTATTCTTTCAGCAAGTCCTGATCAGACTCCTCGTCGTCATATATATTTGGATAACACCTGTGATAATCACGAATCTCATTCAACCTATCATAAAAGGCACTAAAAACAGTACTTTGGCTTCCTCCCAATGCAGCAATTTCATCCTTCCTCGCGTTATCGTTGTCTTGATATATCTCGATAAGTTTTTCAGTGGAGGAAGTAATAGCTTTGATCATGTTACGAACTCTATGATTCTGGAAGAGGCGTTTACGGTTTGAAGATGGTTTATTCTGAACATCTTTAACAATCAAACGTTCGAAACGTTCTACTTGCTCATGTTTAGACCTAGTTACTTCAAGTAGTGTCGAAGACATGATCTCCGACTTCAATCCAAAGAGAATTTTAGGGTTCTCTCTCTGTTTTGTGTAATAATATGGATGAATGAGTTTGCACTTGGTGTATTTATAGATGAATAAAGACTTTTGAGTTGTGGATGAATAAGGAAACCGATTTGAAACAGGAAACGTTCCAAATATGGAGCCTGACAAAAAATAGAAAAAATAAATAAGGAAACCCTTGTCCAAACTAAACACTTTGGGGATTCAAGTAGTATTAAGTAAAGCAAAAACCTCTCCCATGCATATAGATGCAGTATTAAGCAAAGCATTCATAGTAAGCACAAGCTTAAGCTACTGAGGTTACAGTTAACTAAATTAAAGCAGGTTGCATCCATATCAGCTCCTTGAAATATATTGCTATCTTAATTAGTCGATCACCAGCTTCAAGCTCGGCACCATACTGAGCTAATTGAGCTTCGTTGTACTCGAGATCTCGAACTGCATGCAGCATGCTATCGTCTATGCTGGCATGTAGTTACCTGCCACCAAACCATCTTCCATTCATTAGCTCTCTCTATGCACTTGTGAGCATTCTTTGAATCTCCCCAAGTATGATCTACCACCCTACTCATTTAGAAATCGCACTATTCTCCACACCTGAATGGCTGAATCGATCTACACACGAAAACAAGTCTTTGTTCGAAGTTGATGATTTGGTTATCTCCCAATCAGTTGTTTGACATACCTTTTGGTGTCTTACCTTTGTTGGTTTTCCCTATTTCCAATCCCTACTTTTCCTATTTCCCATCCATCTAAATTCCCATCCCCAATAATCCTAGGTACCATCCTTATAGATTTTTATGAATCCTAAATACCATCTTTTGACTTTTTATATACACCGAACTAAACAACAAAACCCCCATTTACAGAAACTTCTCCATCTCAACCACCACCACCACCGACGACGACTATATGTTTTTCCCATCAGACGAATCTCTACTTATAGGTGTTATCGGTGATAGTGATGGTGAAACAACAAGAATTACGGTCGAATTCCTTGAAGTTGCCATTAATACAATCGTTTTCCTTAAAAGGGTTTACCCATTTGGTAAAGGGTTCTTTGATTATTCCTTGAACTCAGATTGATATTCGATTGTATGTGATGATCTCTGGTTCTTGTTCCTTTTAAATTATTGACCATGGGTTCTAGTGCAAAGTACTTCTTGGTTCTTTTCTATAACATTGGCAGATGAACTTTCAGAATGACGAGCAGCAACCAACTGATGTAACATTGAGCAGATTGTGTGGGTGCAAAATACCGCACACTCATCTAGTATGCGAAGTAACTCCATTAGTAGCAAGCAAACACGGACGTGTACGACATATCCGAGATACGAACCAGATGACGTCACCTAAATCACGAGTAAAGTGTGAAGTACCATGCGGCAATGAAGAAACCGTGCGTCAATGATAAAGTCTACGCGACATTGACGCACGTCAGATCCGAAATTAGGGGCTTTATTAGCTGTCTTCCACTATGTAAACTCCTATATAAGGGACCGAGCGTCTTTGTAAAGAGAGAGATCTTTTTGGTAAGCCAAGATAAGATATTTAAGAGAGAGAGAGTTATTTGTTTCCCAAGTAAGGGTTTTCCGTCATCATCTTTGTACTTGTTCTAAGATTTAATAAAAGATTTTGAGTATTTCATGATGGTTTCTTAGATTACTTCATAGATTATCAATAGGGTGTGGTTGTAGGATTTCCTGCAACTACATTTTGGCGCTAGGAAACAGCCCGGATGATATACCTGTTGGTAAAATTCTTTCAAGAAAAAGTTCAGATCTATAAAAACAAACTGAAAGTTTCTGTCTCAAAAAGTGATTTTCATTCATAACAGTTTAGGTTCTTTAATTCGTCGAGAGAAGAAATTGTTTTAAGAAAATAACAAGCAGAAGAAGAGGTGAAATTGTTGATTCCGCAAAGATGGGTGAAAGAAATACCAATTCCAGAAAAATCCAAGAACAGATCAAGCAGACAAACACTTGCAGGAACCAAGCAGAAGCAATAAGGATCATCAGAGCGAAAGAAGGAAGCAGGAGTATAAAATGTAACTCAATAACAAAATCGGTTATCAATGATTTTCATGCAGGAATCACAGAAAAAATACACAAGCGCGACTTTGAAGGAAGGAAAATCATGACGGTGCAAAAAATATCTCCCTTGAAGGAATGGGAAAAGCATAAGATAACATTCACAGTAGATGAGATACCGAAAGAAAATTTAAGGCGAACAGATCCCCTGGTGGTTACAGTAACTGCAAAGCGGAAAGAAAGAAATGAAGGCGCGAAAGAATCAGAAGAATGGGCGATAAATAGAACCTTGGTAGACACAGGTAGTTCGGTGGATATTTTATTTTACTGCGCATTCAAGAGTATGGGATACAAAGACGCGGATATGACGCTCTCAACATACAACATTCATGGTTTTAATAAAACGACAACAAAATCAAAAGGTGAAATAACCATGCGAATATTATTGGGAGAAATAGAAACGCAAATAACCTTGTGCGTAGTGGACATAGAATCACCATACAATATGCTATTGGGACGACCCATGGGTACATGCGATAAAAGGAGTAGCATCAACTCTTCATCAGTGCGTGCGTTTCCAAATACCAAGTGGAGTGGGCGAAGTCAAAGGATATACCAGGGATGCGAAAGTCTGCAATCAAATAGATGTAAAGAGTTATGAAGGACGTGCGAAGAAGCGAAAAGATAGATGGAGGAAGGCAAGAGAATTGAAAAAAGAAGAATAAATAAGGATATACATGATAAGAGCACAAGAAGGAAAGGGAATACCAAGCGAAATCCCAGAAAAGGAAGGTGAACCAGTACATAAAATAAAAGAACCATCACCAATAAAAGAACCAAAAGTGAATTTCACCGCAGCAGAACCAACAAAAGAAATAAATGTTGGGACAGAAGAAGAACAAAAGATGTTGAAAATCGGAACTAAAATGGGCCAGGAAGAAGAAGAAAAGACGATCAACCTCCTGCGGGAATATAAATACATCTTCGCATGGAGCATGGACGAGATGCCAGGAATAGACTCTTCTGTTGCATGCCACAAGTTAGACATCAACAAGAACGCATGGCCATTCAAGCAGAGAATAAGAAAGATAGCAACAACATATCATCATCAAATAGAAGAAGAGTTACAAAAGATGCTAGACCCAGGAATAATAAGACCAGCAAAGTACCCAGAATGGATAGCAAACATGGTAATTGTATCCAGAAAAATAAAGGCATACGCATCTGCATCGACTTCAGCGACCTAAATAAAGCATGTCCAAAGGACAGCTTCCCCCAACCAGATATACCACAAATGGTGGAAGCAGCATCAGGTAACGACATGTTATCACTTATGGATGGATATTAAGGATACAATCAGATCCCTTTTGCTGAGGAAGATCAAGAACACACAGCTTTCTTCGCACCAAGAGGATTATACTGTTATACAAGAATGCCTTTTGGTTTAAAAAATGCAGGTGCAATATATCAAAGAGTGGTAGAAAAGATATTCGCGAAATGGTGCATACAACATTAGAAGTCTACGTGGATGATATGCTAGTGAAAAGAAAAAAGGAAGTAGAACATGTTGAATACTTGAGGGAAATATTTGAACAGATGCGGCAATTTAAAATGAAGATAACCCGGCAAAATGCATCTTTGGATTAGCATCGGGAAAAAAATTAGGTTACGTTGTATCAAAAGAAGGAATTGAGGTGGATCCATAGAAGGTGCAAGCGATTCGTGATATGCCATCACCCGCAATAATAAAAGACGTGCAGAATTGAATGGGCTACTAGCTTCGTTAGGGCGGTTCATTTCGCTCTCCTCAGATAAATGCAAGCACTTCTTCAACATATTGAAGAAAGGAACAAAATTCGAATGGACAGAAGAATGCAAGAAAGCACTGCAAAGTATTAAGGATTACTTAATGAATTTATCTATTTTACAGAAAGAAGAGCCGGGAGAAGAACTATTAATATACCTAGCATCAACACCACATGCATTAAGTGACGTACTGCTCTGTCTAGATAGAGGAGTTGAAAAGCCAATTTACTACATAAGTAAAACTTATAATTCCGCAGAGAAAAATTACACAAAGGTCGAAAAGCTGATCCTCGCATTAGTTTATGCAACACAAAAGCTCCGCACGTATTTTACACGTATTTTCAGGATCACAAAGTTAAAGTATTAACAAAAGTACCGGTTTAGTCCGTATTGAAGAATTCGAAAAGATCAGGAAGAATAGAAAGATGGAACACACAAATAGGACAATTTGGAGTTAAGTACGAGATATTATCTTCACCAAAATCCCAGGTTATTAAGGACTTCTTAGCAGAATTTCCATTAGAAGAAGACGAAGGTGTAGAAGAAATGATGGATATAGATGAAGATCAAAGAAATCCTAAAGACTTTCTAACAGAACGTGACTCAAATAGATGAGAGATATTGGTTGACGGGTCATCAAATGGAGAAGGAAACGGAATCGGGATAGTATTCATTTCACCAAAAGGAGCACGGATGGCCTTCTCATTTAGATTGGAGTTCGCATCCACTAATAATGAAACCGAATATGAAGCAGTGGTGCACACATTAAAGATGGAAATTGAAATGAAGTTAGAGGAGGTTAGAATAACTAGTGACTCACAATTGGTAATACGCAAAGTACAAGGGTTTCTATAGTACAAATGAAACATCTCTTCAAAAATACAAGAAACTCGTTGAAGAACTATCAGCAAAAATCAAAAGCATAAATTGGAGGCACATATGCAGGAAAGATAATCGATTCGCAGGTGCACTGGCATTCGTTTCTTCTATGTTAGTAGATCCTAACGCAAGGTACATAAAGATAAAGACACTCTCTTTCCCCTCAATTAACAAAGAAGAGGAAGAAGACGCAAACGTAATGATAATAGAAGACGCAGAGGAAAGACAAGCGAATAAAGACGCAGACTGGAGAACCGAACTCCATTTATATCTGGAAAATGGAGAAGTCCCAAGAAACAGATTAGAGGCGCATAAGTTAAAGAGCCGGGCGACAAATTATGAACTAAGAGAAGGCGTACTCTACCTAAAATCCTTCCTTGGACTATCACTTAGATGTCTAACACGAAAAGAAGGAATGGAAATCTTGAAGGCACTACACTATAGTGACGCTGGGAACCACAACAGAGGAATGTCGTTGGCGTACAGAACAAAGATACAAGGGTATTACTGGCCCTACATGCATGAGGACACAAAAGAGGTATCTAGAAGATGCGAAGAATTCCAACGCCATGGAAAAAAGATACATGCACCTGGAGCGGCACTAAACTCATCAACAAGTGTGTGTCCATTTGCAAAATGGGGCCTAGACATTGTAGGTCCATTTTTACCAGGAACGGGACAGAGGAGATATTTAATAGTCGCAACAGACAACTTTACAAAATGGGCAGAGGTGAAAGCAGTCCAACATATTCGAGATCGAGATGTATTCACATTCATATTTGAAAATATCATTTGTAGATTTGGAGTACCTGTGCAATTAGTCTCCGACAATGGAAAGCAATTTGAGGGAGAAAACATAGAGATGCTGCTTAACGCATTCAAGATCCTAAGCGGAAAATCAACTCCTTTATATCCGCAGAGAAATGGGAAGGCTGAGGCAACTAACAAAACAATTGCGGATATATTGAAGAAGAAATTGGAAGGATAAATTAAAGGGTGGTGCGAACAAGTACATAATGCAGTATGGGCATTCATAACGACGCGAAGAGAAGCTACAGGAATGTCCCCCTTCTGTCTAACATATGGAGTTGAGGCAATATTGCCAACTGAAGTCATTATTCACACAACAAAGAAAGAAGCATGGGAAAAGAATCTAAACACAGATTTGATCTTAACAAAACTCGATGATCTAGAAGAAAACAGATAAATTGCTCTACAACATATGGAGAACTATCACAAAAAGTTGGCCCGGGAATATAATAAGCGCGTCAGAGAAAGAAAATTTCAGCCAGGAGAGCTAGTGCTGAGAGAAATACCGCCTTATCAGAAAGGAGGAGATAGAAAGCTGGAGAAAAGGTGGGATGGACCTTATATAATAAAGAGGATAGTTGGAAATGGAGCATATGAGTTGATGGATCCTGAGGGGAAGAGCATAGGTCGTAGACTTGAACATCCATGGAATAGACTATATTTGAAGAAGTACTATCCATAGGTCATGCGGTAGTATTCTCACACCTGAAGAAGAAAATATTTAGAGGCGAATCTAATAAAGCACAAGAAGTTGAAGAAAGTGGGAAAGATGCAAATTTTTTCATACCCAACAAAGATGTACTAATCAAACATATGAATAAAAATGAAATATTTCTCTTCTTCATACATGATAAAAGTCTCAAGAAAAAGGAAAAAATAAGACTTTATAATAAGACCTTAATAGAAGCCAACAGAAGTAAAACCTCAAACTAGGGAGGCTAGGAATCCAATTGTGGCGTGCACCCTAGTTCGCATAATAGCAAGAGGCAATGATACGACCTAACGCACGTCATAATTGGGGAAAACCTAGTAAGCATGACTCGGGGGAAAGCTACACCGACCTTGAAACCTGAGTCATGGAGATTTGGGGTGAAATAAAAGCCCATCCAGGAGAGGCGCCTTAGTCGAAAGATTAAGGTGAGAAGGTCTCTCCTAAGGAGTGCATAAACTCGATCAGGGCACCGAGGTACACAGTTGAGTCAAGAGTGCCTGGGGCGTCTGGAGCGTACCTGGCCGCTTTTGGCAAGTCCTGACTATGATGCACTCGGTCCTCAAGAAACCCCAATTAGGGTGCGGTCTTGTAACCACAAGCCATGTCGGCAGAGGAATAAGAGGCCGCGAAAACAACTGATTGTTGCATCACTGGATGGGAAGAGTCCACCCTAACCCGGTAGGTGTAAGCTTTCTTGAAGGGGCAGTCAGGGGGAATATAAGGACGACACTCTCCATTAGGGAGCTAAATTGTGTTGAAGACGTCTATATCATGAGGCATTTTACTCACGGGAGTAATAATACTTGTCGTATTGATGCATCAATACATCCTATAGAAGCAATAATACGAGAAGATGATAAGGCGAAATCAATGGGTCATTGTATGAAAATTTAAAGACCGCCTGCGACTTCGCCGCATAAAAGCAAATCATATCTTAGGAAAAATAAGACCTCTAATTAGGGAGGCTCAATAAGACCTCATGAGAAAAATAAAATCGAAACTAACATGGTTTTGTAGGAAACAACGAAATAACAAATGACGCATGGATATAACCGCACGATGAGAAGACGAAGTATATTTCTAACAAGGCAAATAATAAGAGGCAAGTATGGGAATAACAAAGAAGGCGGTATTATTCTCCCTGTTAGAGACAATCTTACACAAAAGTAGCAGAAAAATAAGAAAGTAGATAAATAGAAGTGTTCTTCTCTAATACATAGTTCAAAGTTGGAATACATCTAGACGCAAAAGAAAGTAAAGAAAAAAAAAAACTAGACATCATTCGAAGACACGTTTTGAGTTGGTGCAGATTCTTCAATATTATTCTCAGCATTGGGATTAACACCAGAGCTTGGGTCCTTAGGAAGACCACCACCAGATCCATCTTTCTAGGGTTGATCCTCCTGAATGAGACTTTCTCCATCTTTATCCTCTCCACCTTCATCAGCATCGCTATTATAATAATAGTCATTTTCAGGCTCGGGAAGCTTATCATCTTCATCTACATCGAGAGGCTCCACATCTACTAAAGGAAGCGAGTTATTGAGGAAAACTTGGTTTGCGAGAGTTTGAGCCTTAACATGAGCTTTCCGTGCGGCACTCTTCTTAGTGTTCTCTATGGCAACCTCCATAAAATGTCCGAGATACAAACATCTCCTATTCGTTCTATCTCGAGAAGAAGAAAACGCTACTGAAAGTCTCCCGCGTTCCTTATGAACCCTAGCCAGATCGGACCTCAACTTGGAGATGGTAGATTGATATGACTTCTCAGACACTGCAAAAAAGATATCAAATTATCATCAGGGTGACAATCTCGCATCTACAAGATGAAATAATTATCAACAAGCAAATTGAGGAAGTCAACTCAATATGACTACCTTCCCTCTATGAAATGAGGTATTGAGATAAAGCGAGACCACTACTTTCCATATCCTCTATAACCTTATCAAAATCATCACCAAATAAGCCTTGGAGGCGAGATCGAATCTTATTTTCATCTTGGGAAAGAGAAGCGTTTTCCTTAACCATGATGTCATGACACCCCTTTAATTGTGTATATTGTTCTCGAAGTTTATTCATCTTCACGGTCAAATTTATCTTGCTTTGGATGATCTTTTGATTCTCCAAGTTTAATTTCTTCATAGATTCAGCATGCTGACTTCTCAGTATGCGAAGAGATTCCTCGTGATCATTACAAGTCTTCTGAAGAATAAGATATTGGCGTGAAAACATCGCCTCTATCTTCAAAAAAAGATTGCTTCTCTGCGGTCAGGACCCGATTTTCATCTGATAGAGTTTGATGTCTTAAATCAGCGCAATGCAACAATCCAGGAAGATGGGATACTTGAGAACCCAGAAATTCATTTTGATTAAATAAACGAAGATTCTCATTTTTTAGGTTCTCAATCTGATCAAGCGAATATGAGTGACTATTAACTAATTGATTTATTTGATTCTGCACTCTCTCATTGTCCGTGCGAGCATCTTCAGCAGAACATTGATAACTAAATCTCTCCATAACGCGCTTCTGATTTAAGTCTTAACATATGCATGAAGAAACTCAAAATGCGAACACAAGTACATATTTCTCTTAAGTGGATAACAAAATAAAGATAAGCATACCTCTGAGTTCTTGATTCTTATTGCGGATATTTTTGGACGCAAGAGATTCAGCTTTAAGAGCATCCACCAACTTGGAATTTTGACGATGAAGTTTTTGGATAATATTGCTAGATTCAGAAAGTCCCTCAGCTTAGACTAAGCAGCGATGAGAATCCTAAAAGAGAAAATAATTCAGATGAAAATATGAAAGCGCGGTCAATTAAAACGGATAACAAGTTATGAGCGAAAGAATAGTTACCAAGAGATCAAAATCAAAATTAACGCCTGGATCAAGCTGTGACAAGATTTCACTCCTAGCAGACTTATCTGGTGGAGAATCGCCTAGTAACTTAACAAGAGCATCACAAATGCGAACTTGGGAAGGATTATTAACGGATGAGCGAGCGACATTAATGATTTTAGAAGGGGTTTGGTATTGGAAGGAGAAGAAGAGATCACAGAATAAGAAGGAGCAGTCAATACAATATCTACAGGGGAGTTGGTAGTGATACCCTCCGAAACAGGAATGGCTGTATCCCCCATCGATGCAGGAATATACGCTGAGGCAGGGATATTCACAAAGGTAGAAAGGGTGGTATCCACTACTTGTGTGGTCACATTCTCTGAAGAAAAGATAGCAACGGCTTCCTTAGGGGCGGGGGTTTCCTTTAAAGACGCAAAAACATCCAAAGAAGATGAGGCAACAAAGCCCTGTGAGGGAGCGTCAACAATAACATTAGAAAAGGCCTGCTGTTCAGGACGGGCTTTACAGTTAAGCTCTGCGATAAGAAGAGAGGTATTGATCGCGGGGGCTTTGCGAACCCTCTTAACCTTCTTCTTCTTCTCACCATCGATTTCGCTCTCAGCATCCTTTAAAGAACAACGCAGATAAGAAACAGAGGCAACAATATTGTTTTAAAGAAAAGAAAGTATTTCTTACTACCTTGTTATGCGAAGACTTCCTTTTGCGAAATTCATCATCTTTGGGGTTCGAAGAAGATTTTGGATTTGGAACTGTGACACAAAGATTACCAGAAGAGGGGCTTTAGCTGAAACAAAACCAATATGGGAATATAAAGAACAGTAGAAGAACAATAGCAAATAGCAAACATAAAGAACAGCAGCAGATCGACAATGGTAATTGGAAATTCAAGACACAAACAATAACAGAATACACTAACCTTGAATCCATAAGGTTTAGAGAAGAATATCACCAGGAAGCTTCTGAAGATGAAGATGACAAAGATTTGCAGAAAACTTCTAAAGATGAAGATGATGAAGATTTGCAGAAGATTTACAGAGAAAAAGAAGGAAAGTAAAGCAAAGTAAAGAAAAGAAAAATTATTTCTCCTCACTTCAGTCAATAAATAGGGAAAAGAGATAAGACGGTTAAATTAAGACGTGTCGGTTATAAAGGGAAAAAGTCAACATGTGTAGACGGTTAAGCCGAAAGTAAGGAAAAATGTCGGTCGATAAGAATACTAAGAGATGAACTTGTGCGGCAAAATAAATTAGAGTTTTCTCGTACCACACTCTCTACCAAAAGAGCGATATGAGAAGAGGAAAAATGTGGGTGAGAAATACCGCACACTCATGTAGTATGCGAAGTAACTCCATTAGTAGCAAGCGAACACAGACGCGTACGACATATCCGAGATGACGAACCAGATGACGTCACCTAAATCACGAGTAAAGTGTGAAGTACCATGCGGAAATAAAGAAACCGTGCATCAATGATAAAGTCTACACGACATTGACGCACGTCAGATTCCGAAATTAGGGGCTTTATTAGCTGTCTTCCACTATGTAAACTCCTATATAAGGGACCGAGCGTCTTTGTAAAGAGAGAGATCTTTTTGGTAAGCCAAGATAAGATATTTAAGAGAGAGAGAGTTATTTGCTTCCCAAGTTAGGGTTTTCCCTCATCATCTTTGTACTTGCTTTAAGATTGAATAAAAGATTTTGAGTATTTCATGATGGTTTCTTAGATTACTTCATAGATTATCAATAGGGTGTGGTTGTAGGATTTCCTGCAACTACAGATTGCTACTCAATGTCGTTTCTGAGACACCTCCTTCTGTGGAATGACTTGGAGATGCGGATGACTTGGAACCCAGCTTAATGACTTGGTCTGAACTTTCGAATTACAGTTTTACTCATGTTCTTCGTGTCTGCGTCTGTATACCAGGATCAGAGGCCACATATTACTGTTTTTTGTAAGTTTTGTTATTAAATAGGTATCGCACTTATGGATGAGATCCCTTAACTCGTATGTTCTTGTTTTTGTCATCGACTACGGATCGTCAACGACTAGTAAATTAAAAATGTGTAACAATCCAGGAAAAAAAATGGAAAGATTGAGATTGGACTGGAATTTTTTAGGAGAATCAAAACAAAAACTGAAAATGTTCTCAGTAGAATCAAGACAAAAATGACAAGAGGAATCATAAAATTACACTAAAAATTAGTGAATGATTATTGGTTTTTCAGGCTGCGGCTCTGTAACATTCATCCGTTTTTTTTGAATGTCTTCATCTTTTCCTCATATTTTTTTTTTGGCCAGACCTTCGCATCTTCATATGCATTCTGAACCCACATGTTGCAGGGAGGTGGTATGGGAGCCCCTAACTTTAACCTCATAGGAACAAAATGGTTCCCGCCCACAAAGGCCATCACAATAACTCTATGTTTCTTACCTTTGATTGGTCCATGCCTCGAAGGGAAGAACGTTGCACACATTTCTTTTGAAAGCCAAACAATAACATTGCGAAAAGTTTGCGCCGCTACAAGACCATCTTCCGGCATTTTGAACCATTTATTGATGTCCATTTTGTTGCGGTTCCTCTGAATTAATTTGGTCCACGACATAAAAAGTTACCTCGTCCTCTTTTTCTTCGGCGCAAATACCTCTATCAGTCGCTTCAATATGTTGATGATCGATGGACAACTGTACAAGGGGGAAAAAAAACCGACCAGTTCTTTTGAAAGAAAAAAAAATTATGATTGAACAACGATTATTGATGATGTAATTAACTAACCTCTAAACTTTGATCGCATAACGGGTTTTGAATAGAATTAATAAAATCTTCTTGGATGCTTGAATCATCTAGGATTTGAATATTTTTCCATAGATTTTCAATAATTAAATTTTCCATAATAATGATAATGATTTACCGATTAATTCGTATGCATCTCTAGGAATTAAATGATAAAACATAAAAAGAATAGATGTAAATCTAACTTAGGGTTTATAAAATGGTTTGGTTTTGGTTAATCAAAATGGGAGATTAACGAAAAACACAAATAAAAATGGTAATAGCTAGTGTCATAACTAATTTGATTTTTTTAGGTGGTAGATAGGGAAAATCAGAATGAAAAACTAAATTTATTTTACCAATATGTGAGGGATAGGAAATAGGAAAAGTTGGAAATGGGGAGAACCTTCGATTGAGAGCTGGAGCGGTCTGTTTTTCCAAGAAACAAACTTTTTGTTCAAGTTTTACTTTTTGACTCGCACTTGTTTGACAATTCGTATGGTTAGACACATCATATGTGGGCCCCACCTCCTCAATTTTGTGGGATCCACCGTTTATGTCTCATTTAGTCTACAGTCCACAACAGTGTCACAGCACCATGCGGCGATTTTTAATTTTTTTATATTTAATGGTTTTTCTGGTGTGATAATTATATAATTGACCCTCCTTTTCAATGGCAACAAATATAGGTCCATTAAAGTTTTTATTTCTTTCCAAATTTATCCTCATATCTATCGAATATCAGTATCTTTCTTCTTCATTTCAAATCTAAAAGTTTTATTTGTTCTCTCTTTCCAGAAAAAATCACCACCGTGTTCATCATCGCTCTCACCAGCATCACCGCCATCGCTATCTCTGTCGTCGCTACCACAACCAGCAATTAAAGTGGTTCGGCACTATTGGCCTACGTCCACTGATAAAACCCCTTAGGGTGAAATTGTATTCATGATCATCAGAACATTCTGAGATACTTCACATGTACACTAGACAATCCTATTTATAGTGATAGTAGAATAATAATCCAACAATTAAAGAAGATAATCACAATTTAATTATCTTGACTAGGTAATACATATATAGCTTGATAACAGGATCTTGTAAACTGATTCGATCCTCTTTTATGTGCGTGCTTTGACTGCACGGTTGCCTCGGTCCTTCTTGACTCGGTAACCTCGGCTACATGTGTACGATTGGTATACTCTAACACTGTTTGGCTGTTAATGTTGTCCCAATTGGTAATCGATCAAGTATATTCTCCACGATATCCGTAGTTTCTCCATAATGCTGTTAATTGGAGTTGGTAAAGATTTCGTCTCTAGCTTACTTTCGATGAGAATAATACCTTTCCTTTTTATAGATAGCCTCCATCGGTGGAAACCCATACTATCAGGGAAACCCACGCACGCTAATAAGGAAATAGGTCAAAGGTCACAGAGAACAATCTCGACCCTCTTTGCATACAAGTAGGCTCCAACTATCACCAAGTTCTTTCATGCGCTGCCAATATAAGCTAGTTTGTGTTCATTCTTTCCCAATTCTCTTCTGCGAACAGTTACCTTTGGAGACTCGGAGCTTTTAACAAAAGAAACTTTAGAATTAGAAATAAGGGATGCTTGAGAGGAGTAGGATATAGACGTTATTAATTTCCTTGAGAGGAGTAGGAATATTTAATATAGACGTTATTAATTTCCTTGAGTTTCTCTTGATGTTATTTATTTTGTGTTAGTTTTTTTTGAGTTTTTTGAGTTATAATTGCAGTTCCTTTTTTAACCCCTTTGGTTTATGGGTGTGGGAGGCCTTGATCCCTCTTTGTAATTCTTGTAATTACGTGTTTTTCTTCTTTAATAAAGAACGCGTAATTGGGGGATACATAAACTAATTGAGGGATATAAATTACTATCCCCATCCAATAATGTCTGTTAAAGGATGTTTTTTGGGGCGTAAATACTAAAATACCCTTTCGTATTTAGAATACTAAATATTCCCTTTAGTGTTTTTTTGTGAATTATAAATTTTTTTCTCCCCAATTATTCAGTTCAGTTCTTGAGCATGCTCGCGTAAATGGCAAAAGTCTGGTGAAAATGATAAAACTCATTTAGTAGGAAAAATCATATCTTCCTGACGACCAATCTTTAGTATGGAGCATTGACCTGGAGAAAGTCTTCAAACTGTCCCAGGGAGGAAAGTTAATAAATTGAATGGACCTTTACAATTTACCCTTAACAGGCCAATTTCACTTGTTCCGTTAGAGCAGCGATAAAGTGGACGGGGCAGTATTGTTTTTCAAAGTACTGTGTTCACACGATCCCAAATTTCCATAGTGGTTTTTTAGTCTTCTAGTTCCCAAAGTTCAACAGTGTTCTAATCTTTGAGAGATTCTAAAGGCCTAAGCTATTGGTGAAGAAGACCATGCTGGAATTGATGAAGAAAATGCCGGAAATGATGAAGACCATGCCGGAAATGATGATGATCATGCCGGAAATGATAAAGATTTGCCGGAAGTGATGAGATCATGCCGGAAGTAATGAAGATCATGCCGGAATTGATGATGATCATGCCGGAAGTGATGAAGACCATGCCGGAAAGGATTTTTTTTTTTACATTGTCGGCATTATATTAGTGATGGAGACCATGCCGGAAGTAATGAAAACCATACCGAAAATGATGAAGATCATGCCGGAAAATGGCGTCGGCGTGCTCGACAAATAACTTACAATGCGGGCATTTTAAGTTGGGAGTACCCATTTTTTGGCATTGATTTTGTCGGCATTTTTGTAAGTTGGGAGTACTCAATTTTTAACCAAATTCCTACTCAAAAATTTTCCTTATACTCTCACCCAAGTGAAGTGATTACCATTTATACTAATCATTATCAAAATAATCTATTAACTTATATAATTATAATTTACCACTAAATATGATTAGTGAGGGTATATTAGGAATTCATTAAAATACATGAATAAGGGGTGACTCTGATTTACTATTTAAATCCTTTTTTTGTCTTTTTCCTATATCCCCTAATTAGTTTTAGTATCACAGTCGCGCGTTGTTAATAAACTATTGGCAACAAACAAAAAACTTTTAGCTATATAAACCACTCCATTAAATCAAAAAAACTTTTTCTGTTAACCCTAAGCCACTCTCTCCTAATACTTGCACAGTTGATTTGACAACCTCTCTTAAGCAGACGATTTCGCTCCATTGTTGTCGGTCGTTACAAATGAAATTCAAGGGAAGATCACCTGTTAGACCAACAATTCTATATTCTTCATCTTCTTTTTCTGGGTGTGATCCTTTACTACCTTCATTGTATCTTAAATGTATTCTTCTTTCTTGATTTTTTGTCTTTTGATGCAATAGCTATCATCTCAAAGATGTTTTTGAATTCTTAGGTTGATCTTTATTTCTGATAAGGGTTCTGAGATTGATGGGGGATATGAAGTTTTGGGCTTTGGATGTTTGTGTTTGTTTTGGTAGGTGGAAAGGATATTCACTAGTATTGTCAAATTTTGGTGTTTGGGTTTGTATTGAGACGGCATTTTTGGAGGTTTTGACAGTGCAAAATACAAGCAACCTATGACTCGATAGAAACTTATATCATTGGAAGAGAGAGCTGCATGGAGGAGGATGGAAGGTATTCCTGAGAAAGAAGCAATCATTTCTACTATGCCACTGAATGTACTCTTCATCTCAGCTTCCTTTCCCATAACTCCTTCTAGGTATTTCTCTGGAGTCCTCATCTTCTTAACTTCCATACCCTCATTCTGTTTCTAACTCAGACTTTCACTAGTTCTCATACTTGAAGTCAGAAGTTCAAATAATGAGCCGAAGTCACTCAAACCTTTTGACAGTTAAAATAATGAGCAAATTTTGGTGTTTGGATTTGTATTTGTCTCGCTAGAATCAAAGATGGAATCCCTTTGGAATTTACTACAAGTGATATAGATAGCATTTACGAACAAGATGATTCGGCTAATCAAAATCCGAGTAATGAAAATGATTTAGGTAATTTTTTTGAAGGCAGGTTCTCTGTCGGTTAATGGTGTGAACAATGTGATAGATGAGAAAGAATCTAATGAATTGGAAATCGAATGGAGTAGAAGATTAATACATATAATTTTCAATCATTAGTTTTTGGATTACAAGCTGAACTTACTGAAAATGAAAATCACCATCCAAGAAAAAATAATACGTTCATCCCAGGGTCTTCGAAGGGTTACTGACGATCTTGAACCCCTTCACGGAAACTATGCTGTTTGCATGAGGAATTACGTTTATCATGTAACAACCCGTATCACGTCCATCCAAAAGTTGGTTCATTGTGGAAGTTTTAAGGTCATAACAGTAGAGAGTCATGTAATTGCAAAGCAATATAACTTCATCGTACCTTGTAATCGCCAAGGGATCAAAGCACAACACATCTTTCCAAAACGCCTCTTCCTGCTGATCAATGCTGAACTTCTTGATCCATTGCCACAAATTCTCGTCTTTGTAGTTTTCTTTCAAATCACAACCATTTGTACTGGTGTTTGTATTTTTACTCCTGTATTCCCAAATATCCATGCAGTGTTTATTATAAATTGTATACACCAAATACAAATTATTCCCTCCCAGCAACTTCAAGCGACGGTTGTTATTAATATCTTCAAAACGTGGAAGTGGGATTAACCGGAAATTCTCATCTTCCAAATCGAATGCCATGATCGAACGATCTTTGTGCCAATGAAGAGCTCCATTTGCGTAGATACCTATTGGTGAATCCATGTCGGAAATATGGATGGACTCGTCTTTGTTTCTCCACTCACTGTCACCCCCAATAGTATAAACTTGGACATGAGTCTTGCTTGGCCCTTTGAAGCGCTTGTACATTCTAACAATCTTGTACTCGTCTGTTGAATGACAATAACCAAACCCAATTATCATATTAAATGCCAAATCCGCCGGTGTATATGTACTGGTTTTAGGCACATGCACAGCTTCTCCGGTAACGGGATTGCAAATCAAGAAAGGTTCTCCAAGATACGAATTACATCGTCTTTGGAAACAAACCAAACCATTGCATGACCCAAGCATGTAACAATCTATGGGTTTATACCCCGGAATAGAATTGGCGTAGTTGTGCATCTCATCAAGTATATTATAAGAGTAATTGTATTTCATCTTCTTCCCATGAATAAGATCAAACTGATCTCCACAATAAATTATGTCCCCGTTTTCATCATAACATAATTCAACGAAAAGCAAACCTACCTTATCAGTCTTACTACGGAGGAGAATTCTCCATGTTTTGCATACCTGTTTGGCTGCTAAAGCTGTCTCAACTGGTAATCGATCAAGTATATTGTCCACGATGTCTGTGTGAAGCTTCTCCATTATGCTGTTGGTGTTGGTATAGATTTCTTCTCCAGCTTACTTTTGGATGAGAACGCTGAACCCTAAACACAAACTGGTACGTGTGTTTCCTTTTTATAGAGGGATGGTGGAAATCCACACTAGCAGGGAAACCCACACTAACAGGGAAACCTACGCAGGCTATTAAGGAAAAGGTCAAAGGTCATATACCTGCTTCTGGGATTTTTTACATGGAACTCTCCATCTAGCAGCTCCTCTCCCATTCGAGTGAAACAGTTAACCATGGCATGTGGAGTCTGTTTTTATTTTTCAACATGACAGTGGATGCTTTAATGTTGCCGAACACATTTGTTAGGAGATTATTCTTCTCGTTGTGGGGAAGTTGTCTATGTTGCGACATCTATGCTTATTGTTGTGAGTGAGAGGCTCATTTCCCAGTCCAAAGGGGTGTGGCCTAGAGATATTGCACATGCACCACAGGGATTTATACGATCAGAGACGACCTAGATGATGCGCGGAATACAAATGTTGTGTATGTTAACAGTAAATTAAGGGTGCTAGATGATGCGAAAGCAGTACTCACCAGTAAGCAGGATCGGAAACACTACCCATGGGGTAGTGATTGCAGAGAACAAATTTGATCCTCTGTTCCTCTGTTCTCTTTCCGAATTCTCTCTTACAAATAGGAGTCTGACTTGGTAGGAGTCGGATGTCAGTCCATTTGTTTTTTATTTTGAGGTAGATCTGACTCGCAACCTGATTCAGACCTAACTTGTGACTCGAAACCATTTGAGTCAGGGATTAAAATATCCTTGACTTAGACCTTGTTTGTTTGCAGCTGACTCGACGTCTGGGTTTGAGCCGACTCCCGACTCGTGCCAAGTCAACAGTCAGACCGTTTGTTTTCAATTTTGAGTCAGATCTGACTCAACCTCTGACTCAGACCCGTTTGAGACAGGTAACAAGATACCCCTGACTCACATATTTTTGAGTTAGTTGAGTCAGGACTCAAAACAAACATGTTGAGTCAGATCCAGATGAGTCAGGTGATTTCAGTCAATTCCAGACGACTCAGATGAATCAGGAGTAAACAAACATGGTGTTCGGGGATCAGGCCATTGATCCGTATATATTTGAGTCAGCTGAGACTGGACTAAGGTCTAGACTACTTTCTTTCCAACTAAACAAGAACCTCTAGGTTCTTAAAAATTGAACCGTCATTTGGGGCATACCTAATAATTTTGGGGCATATAGAATAGGACAAAATTTGGATGCTAAATAGTGTTTCTATAGTACCCCATATCCAGCCATTTTCCATAATGGTAACAATGCCCTTATTTGATTAGTGCCTGATATTATGATTAGTGTTAATTTAACTAGACATCCTTGATTAGTTAATTATTATTATTTTTAGTTTTTAACTATTAAAAAAAAATCTATACTTTTTTTTAATTATTTTTTTTCCTTTCCTTCTTTCTTTTCAGATACAAGTAATGTACCATAGAAAGTATTTCCCACAATCCAAAGTCTTATTTTTTTGTATTTGATCGAGAGATCATGATTGAATCGAAAAAAGAATGATTTTACGACAGCTACAGAGTGAGGTTCGGCTGACAATTTAATAAATGTTCAACTGAACCACTCATTGTTCTTCGTTCTGAAGGTGTTGATGAACAGTTCGGCTGATAATTAAACACCAAAATGTTAGCCGAACTTCACATTATAAAGAACAATGCAAAAGTTCGGTGTTCCTATTTTTTCCTCGAATCTGCCGAACCTTAGTTTGGCAGTTACAGAGTTAAGTTCGGCTGATAACTTGTCAGCCGAACCTAGGAATGTTTTCCAAAAGCCTAGGTTCGGCCGACAAGTTATCAGCCGAACCTCTCAGTATTCTTCATATACGAGGAACACCCTAGGTTCGGCTAACTCGATATTAGCCGAACCTATGTATGTTTTGTAAATAATTTTTTTTTTTTAAATGTATATACATTTTTTTTAAATATTTGAAACAGAAAAAAAAAACTTAAAGAAAACAACAATTGAAAAAAAAAAAAAAGTTCTGAGAAAAACCATTTTTTTATCAAAAAATAATAATTTTGAAAAAAATCATTTTTCATTTAAAAAATAATATTTTTGAAAAAAACCATTTTTATTAAAAAATAATATTTTTGAAGAAAACCATTTTTTACTATTTTTTTTTTTTTAATAAACTTGAAAAGAAGAAGAAACATAAAACTAATGTGCAGGCTTGTAAGAAGAAAGTGAGTCAGGGTCACTACATTGCAGCTATAAGGGTTTTATCCTCTGGTGGAATAGCTCCGGACACGGCTGAAACTCTGCATGAACTCGAGCAGAAACACCCCAGTGCACCATCTCCATCCATCCCTCCTGAGCCTATTCAAGCTGCTGCCTTAGTTGTTGATACTAAGGCTGTCCTCGACGCCCTGAAAAGCTTCCCTAAAGGTACCTCGTGTGGTAGGGATGGTTTGAGAGCCCAGCATCTCTTAGATGCATTAAGTGGCGCGGATGCAGCTGTGAGCGATGATCTGCTGACTTCCATTACAGGAGTCGTTAACTTATGGTTAGCCGGACGTTGTCCATCTGCGTTGGGAGAATTCATTGCGAAGTCTCCTTTAACACCTCTTATTAAGCCCGGTGGTGGGATGAGCCCTATTGCTGTTGGTACAATATGGCGGAGATTGTGTTCGAAATTGGCTGCTAAATCAGTTGGCAATGATATGGCAACATATCTTGGAGATCAACAGTTTGGTGTAGGTGTGCCATGTGGGGCAGAGGGGATTCTTCATGCTGCAAACAGACTTTTGGAATTCAAAGGTACAGTAAACACGATGTCTATGCTTATGATCGACTTTTCTAATGCTTTCAATATGGTTGATCGTACCACATTGATCCATGAAGTTAGACTACGGTGCCCTAGCATTTCCAGGTGGGTAGAACATTGTTGTGCTACGTCTGCGAGACTATATTACAATGAGTTTGTTCTTTCCTCTGCTCTTGGTGTACAACAATAAAGGACCAATAAGACCCTTTGGGTCCTTTATTGTTCTCCCTGATTCTACACCCTCTTGTGAACTTGATTTCGAGCCAGTGCAACCTTGACTTCCATGCTTGGTACCTTGATGATGGCACCATTGCCGGTGACACCATGGAAGTAGTTAAAGCTCTCTCATTAATACAAACTGAAGGAAAAAGTCGTGGGATGCATCTAAATATTAATAAGAATGAGTTATTCTGACCTTGAATTGATTCGAGGAACCTCGTGGATGGAGTCTTCCCAGCTAACATTAGTAGGACCTCATGTGGTGTTAAGTTGTTGGGGGGATTGTAAGCCTCGATATGCAATTTTGCAGAGGGTTCGTGAAGGGAAAAATTGACAAAACAGTGCAGCTTATGGAGTCTGTCAAGCAATTACAAGATCCGCTGTTGCAAAGTTGCGCAGGTGTTTCCAAGCTTTATTTCAATTTAAGAACTACTAACCCTGCTGCTCTTCAACAGATTATTCCTTGCTATGATCAGCCTTTATTACAGTTCCTACGACATATATTTACAAGTGATGGGACAGGGTGTGGCCCCCTTCAACAACGCATTGCTACGCTGCCATTGAACGATGGTGGGTTCGGTGTTCATAATGGCTGATACGGTTAAATTTTGTTATCTCGCTTCTTTCTTTCAAACGCAGAATTTGCAGGATACCATTCTTAAGCTCCCACCTGAGTCAGCTTCCAGTCTTAGCTATCTGCATGCCTTGTCTGTGTTCACGCAGGTCTGTGGGTTGTCCTCTTTCAACATCAATTCTATTGTCACTCGTCCCATGAAATCACTGGATGTACTGTATTTTGAAGTTGTAAAGAAAGATATTCCCAACAAATACCCTATGTCGGAACGTGATGCTATCCTTCAGTAGAGCAACAGGATCGACCATGCGCAAGACTACCTCAAAGTTGTACCAATATGTGGTCTTAACCAAACCCTTGGGCCTCGGCAGTTCAGGGATGTTGTTTGTTATGGACTCGGTATACCTATTTTCAACAATGTGGAGGTTTGTGCATGCTGTAAGAGGAACATTGACGATTATGGCGATCATGCACTTCATTGTGCAAGCGAGGTGGGGCTCAAATTTAGGCATGAATTTGTCAGAGATGTTATTGCGGATATTTTCTATAAGGATGGGGTTGTTGCTAGGAAGGAAGTTAACGTTGGCCTTTTATCTGATAAGGATACAGCTTTGAAGCTTGCTGACATTCTTGTCTGTAATTGGGAGAATGGTCAAGATGTATGCTTCGATGTTACGGGTGTTTCACCTTTCTCTGGTAACAGTGGTCTGTCCTTTGTTCCAGGTAATGCCATATCTAATGCCATCACCCGCAAGCGTACCAAATATTTGGATAAGTGCTCTGATCATGGTTACGGTTTCGGGGTCCTTGCTTTCTATACCTTGGGTGAGCTGGGTGAAGACATGGTGGTTCTTTTGAAGAGGTTGAGGAATTGCATTGCAAATTATGACCTGAATTACAAGATAGAAAATTCTCTTTTTTATAGATTAGGTATTTCCATTCAAAAAGGTGTGGGGGCTCATCTTGTTGCCAGGCTACCTTCCACCGATGTTGTACCTACTTTCGATTTTTAGATATCCAAGTAATTTGATTAATAATATATATATATATATATATATATATATATATAAATTATTAATTTATCGGTTAATTAAAAAAATTAATAAAAAAAATGAAAAAAAAAATATAGATAAAGAAGGGTATTAATGTAATTCCAAAGACTTAAGGGTATATTTGTAACTTAACTCTCTCTAGGACACCCCTTATAAGGAACCATAGGATAGGGTTCTTAAGATGTATGCCCCAAAATCTTCTTGTATGCCCCAGATGATGGTTCTAAAAATTCCCCAAATATACACACTGTTGCGCTTGCGCTTCCAAAAGGTGACATGCCGGTAACTCTATTGTGCATCACATCAAGTGTGGCATTCACACTTCCGTTTTTAGTCAACCAAATAAACAAGTAAAGAATAACAAAAACAAAAATAGTCCCTTGAAGGGAATGGAGAGGGGCGCCAATTTCAATCTAACAATTTCGTGAGAGATAGATAAGGTTTTTCTTTTGGATTCCTCCTGATTATTTGTAAGGCTCTAAAATACACAAGCAGCTCTCTCACAGACACTCTCCCCATTTGCCCATCCTTGGGTTTCTCTCTGTTTTTCCATAAGGAGAGACACAACACAGCACCAGAAGAAGAAGAAGGGTTCTCAGTTCTGCTCCTGCACCCAGATTAATCTTCTGCAATTCATAAATTTAAGGTATTTTTAGGGTTTTTGAATTTGTCGCCATGACTGTTCTTCAAGCTTATCTTCTATGTAAACCCTCTTCATATTCAATCTCAAAATTCCCATTTTCTTCTGATAAAACCCGTTTTAGTTCTTCTTGTATTGTATCTTATTCATCTTATCTTAAACCATGGCGAGGGGGATTAAGATTAGGATTACATAAATCTCAATTGAGTTCTTCTATTAGGTATAATAAACCCTTCACTGTTACTTCCTGTGTAATGTCATCTGATAATAAAAATCCAATCTTTGAATCAAATTCAGACCAAAGTTTGGATTTTGAATCAATTCCAGATCTTTCTGAAGAGAAATTTGAAGAGAAGAAGTTGAGTGAAGAAGAAGGAGAAGTTAGTATTAGTTCTAATTCTGCTGCTGCTGCTTCTGCTCCTGTGGTTGTGAATGAAAATACAAATAACGTGGAAGAAGAAGTGAAAACTGATAAGAGATTACCAATTCTAGTGTTCTTAATGGGAGTATTTGCTTCAATTAAGAAAGGGTTTGAAAAGCTTAAATATTTAGAGTGGTTTGAAAAATGGTGGCCATTTTGGAGACAAGAAAAGAGATTGGAGCGTTTGATTGCCGAAGCTGATGCTAATCCGAAAGACCCGTTAAAGCAAAGTGCTTTACTCGCCGAGCTTAATAAACATAGGTATGCATGTTTCTCCGCTTAGAAATCGTATCGTTTTTCTGTTTCGGTAATGGATACTGAGTGGTTGCGTGGTTGCATTGGCAGTCCTGAAGGTGTCATTAGGCGATTTGAAGAAAGAAACCATGCTGTAGATAGTACAGGAGTTGCGGAATATATTCGAGCACTCGTTGTTACTAATGCCATTATGGATTATCTTCCTGATGAAAAATCTGGAAAGCCTGCCAGTCTTCCTTCATTGGTAATGTTTCCTACTGCCGAAGTACTATAGTTGTTTGAGAAGTGAAAGCCACTAACTTTGACCTTGTGCAAACAGCTGCAAGAGTTGAAGCAACGTGCATCAGGGAACATGGATGATCCGTTTCTAAGCCCTGGCATATCTGATAAGCAGCCGTTGCATGTAGTAATGGTAAGAAATACAAACTCCTTAAACCACTAATTTGGTTTGGTTCCTTTCCCTATCGATAGCTAATAGCTATCTAGCGAACTGGTGATATTTTGTAAGTGTTGCCTTCAAGACCTGAAGTGCTTAGTTTATGTTTATTTTCTGTTGTTAGGTCGACCCTAAGGCTTCAAGCAGATCAACACGTTTTGCACAAGAGATCATCTCAACCATCTTATTTACAGTTGCTGTTGGCTTGATGTGGTGAGAAACGTTCCATAACTTTTGACGCGTTTATCTTTTGTACTTTTATGAACATTATTTATCTGTCCAGGTGGTTTGTCTGATGGCAACTCAACTGAGTACAGTAATAAATAACATGATTTTTCACAAAAAATGTTTTGTCATAGCATCGGTGTACCTTTTTCTGCGTAAACATGATGTTTGAATTGTTTTAAATTTGCTAGGGTAATGGGTGCAGCTGCTCTTCAAAAGTATGTCGCAGGCCTGGGAGGTATAGGTGCTTCTGGTGTTGGGTCCAGTTCTTCTTACTCCCCAAAAGAGTTAAGTCGAGATGTTACCCCAGAGAAGGTAGATACCTTCGTCCAAACTACATTAAGTTTGCAGCTTGCAGAATACCAATTTAATAATTTATGTTGTGATCTTGCCATGAATCTTCAGTTTGTTATTGCTTTTCTTTATATCTTATTCTATAGTCTGTTGAATAATCTGGGTTAAAGGTCCTATTTCAACTGGATCACATGAAAAAATCTGGACGCTTATGAGTCAAAATGGTGCTTCAATCCTTTCTTATTGGTGTAGGCATATAACAATCAAACTAATTGACTGTGATGCAGAACGTAAAAACATTCAAGGACGTAAAAGGTTGTGATGATGCAAAACAAGAACTTGAGGAAGTGGTGGAATACCTCAAGAACCCAGGGAAGTTTACACGCCTTGGAGGAAAGTTGCCCAAGGTATGTTTTGAACTGTACGCTTCTATGTGATGTTGTAGTTCACACTTTGTGCGGTTGTTGTGATTCTTTATTTATCTTCCCCCTTTTTTCACCATTTACCTTTGTTATTTGGATCCTGCATTCAGGGAATCCTTTTGACAGGTGCTCCTGGGACCGGTAAGACTCTACTTGCCAAGGTAAATGGGTTATCTGTATTTGCCTTCTAGATGGTTCTCATTTATATATTCCTTTTTCTTATTTTCCGTAAAATTTTATCTTCACTCGTTAATTTTATTTTTCTTTGGATTTGTAAAGGCTATCGCCGGAGAAGCTGGAGTACCTTTCTTCTACAGAGCAGGTTCAGAATTTGAGGAAATGTTAGTTGCCAGTTCTGTATCTTTGGTCTGTTTACAAGAATGCCATATATTATTTATGTATGCAATACTGACTTCAGTTTTTACCTTTTAATTCCAGGTTTGTTGGTGTTGGTGCTCGCCGTGTTCGTGCTTTGTTCCAAGCTGCTAAGAAAAAGGTCAGTCTCTTGATAGGTGAAGTAAATAGTTTCTTAATACTGAACACCTTCTTGGTAATCAACTGAGGTTCTGATTGCTGCGAATTAGAGAGTATTTGGTGCTTCCTTTCTAGTTCCCTAGATTCATAAATCTCATTTCTTTTTAAATGTCTCTGAACTTGTCCTGGAGTTTCCGAAGTGCAATTCTTGTTCCTTGTTATGTTGTGCACCTCTTTAAAAAGAAAGTTATGATGAGTTGTCCATTTGTTTGTTCAGCTAGATGATTTGTTTGTGCTGAATGCTGATAGCTTCTTTATATCTTTTAACTTTGCTCTTAGGCTCCATGCATCATATTCATCGATGAAATAGATGCAGTTGGGTCTACTCGTAAACAATGGGAAGGCCATACAAAGAAAACGTTGCATCAGTTGTTGGTTGAAATGGATGGATTTGAACAGAATGAGGTATGTTTAGATGACCTCCACTGGTTATAAATTTTCTCCCGCAGAATGTAACCCATGTACCATTTTCTTGTCTAGGGCATAATATTGATGGCAGCAACAAATTTGCCCGATATTCTCGATCCTGCTTTAACAAGACCTGGTAGATTTGACAGACATGTAAGTTATCTTATGAGCTCTGGAACATTGAAATTTATCTAATTTTTTGTTTTATCTTCTTCATTGCTGTTTTTTCTGGAGATATTGAAATTTAACTTTCGTTCTACTAGATTGTCGTACCAAATCCTGATGTGCGAGGTCGTCAAGAGATATTGGAGCTCTATTTACAGGACAAACCATTGGCTGAAGATGTAAATGTTAACGCAATTGCACGTGGCACTCCTGGATTCAATGGAGCAGGTGTGCTTTTACCCATTGACAATATGCAATTGCATAAATTCACAAATTTATTTTATTCTTGCCCGTCACTGTGTCGGGATTTTTCCAATGTAAGCATGATAAATACTTTTATAATACCCACTGATTCTACTTGGCTCCTCACTTTTGTCGAATTTCCTTTGTCTCTTCCAATAGATCTGGCAAATCTTGTAAACATTGCTGCCATCAAGGCTGCTGTTGATGGTGATGAGAAGTTGACTTCTACAAACTTGGAATTCGCAAAAGACAGGATAATGATGGGCACAGAGAGGAAAACAATGTTTCTATCTGAAGAATCCAAGAAGGTAACACAAATTTCTAGTAGTGGTTGACCAAACCAGGTGTATCTACATATATCTAGGCTTACTAGACATGAAATTCAATGTTGTTGTGTTTTCTTTTTTGCAGCTTACTGCATATCATGAGAGTGGACATGCGATTGTTGCATTCAATACAGAGGGAGCACATCCTATTCACAAGGCTACAATAATGCCTCGTGGTTCTGCCCTGGGTATGGTTACACAGCTACCTTCAGATGATGAGACATCAATTAGCAAGAAGCAGTTGTTAGCTCGTCTAGATGTTTGTATGGGAGGAAGAGTGGCTGAAGAACTCATCTTTGGTCAAGATCATGTAACCACTGGAGCAAGTAGTGATCTTCATACAGCTACCGAGCTTGCACAGTATATGGTACTCCCTCCTAATTATGACACGAGAACCATTGATTGATGACTAAAATAAATCTCACCTTTTGAATCTTTTCAATTAAGGCACCATCAATTTCTGATGTCATTCATACATCTCCAACCTTCTTTATTTTAGGTATCTACTTGTGGGATGAGTGATGCCATTGGGCCAGTTTATATGAAGGATCGACTTGGAACAGAGATGCAATCACGCGTTGACGCTGAAGTATGTTTATCAAATCTTGTTTTTTGTGATGCTAAAATTTTAAATCCCTTTATGCTCTGTATGCACATATTTTCTCTGTGCTCTATTTGATGCCGTGTAACTACCATAGGTGGTGAAGCTCTTACGAGAAGCTTATGATCGTGTTAAAGTGTTGCTGAAGAAGGTATGTTGTCTATAATATCTTATTTCTGACATCCCTTTCATAGGTTAGTTCGTCTAAGTTTTAACGTACACATCTTACATTGCTAAATAGTACCCTTTTTGGTTGGTTAATGAAGACGCTAACCATGTCCGTTCTCCAAAGCTGTAACTCACTTATACATGCTGACCCTTTAATAACGGTATATTAAGAGCCTGGTTCCAGAGCCATGCTTGAAAGGATAGGGTTTGTGAGTGCCCACAACTGTCTTGAATGCAGCATTCCGTAATTAGGTCTAACATACCAAAGTAACTTAACTTGGAATCTCATTAGTTGGACTTGGCTAGGATTTTATTTGAAATTTTTGCTTACTTCTGTTTTCTCCTCCTTTTTTTCAGCATGAGAAGGCGTTGCATGTATTGGCGAATGCACTTCTCGAGTATGAGACTCTTAATTCAGAAGACATTAAACAAGTTCTTCTTCCATTTGGAGAAGGACGATTCCTTGACCAACAACAGCAAGAACAAGAAATAGAAGAATTGGCAATTGCATAAAGGCAACAAGAAATAGAAGAATTGGCTTTGGCATAAAAGCTCCTCCCAGCCACGACTTCATGCTCAAATGAGGCGGAAGCGTGTACAGTGTACCAAAAAGGGTTCCAAAACCTCACAAAGTAATTTATTTGTAAAAATGTAACATGCTCCCCAAAACTTTTTTTTTTCTTTTTTTCTTTTCATTTTTAAAATTTTAGATATTTAGTGTCGTTAACATTTAAAAGTTGATAGTCATATAGTAGCAAGGAAATTTATGCTCCCTCCTGAGGAGACATTTTATGCTTTTGACTCGCCTACCTTTATGCTTTTGCTACTGTTCCTGGGTGGGGTGATAACTCTCACTTTGGCCAGCTCTGTGCATCCTAACAAACGGAACCTCTTCATTACTTGAGACTACAGAAAACAGCCACAGTGGTTGGCAGATGAGGAGTTTTGGTTGCTCGGCCTTCTTGTTTTGATTGATCATGACTTGAGTTTGGTGCCATTCAAACAATTTGCATGCAAACACTTTTTCTACCTCTGTTTATGAAAAAATGGCACTTTCGTTTTATTTCATTTTTAATTAAAAATTAGTCAAATTGAAAAAAAATAATAGGAGTATTATTTTTTTTGAAATGAAAAAAGTATAAAATATTGCGATGAGTCCTTGAAATGAAGAAAATAAACAAGCAATCGGTTAAACACCCATTTTTTCAACTGAAAAACATAGACCAAAAAGACATCCATCAGTTCCCACTTCATTTTTACATAGAGCCCATCATACAATAGATTGTCTTTTCCCTCGATGTGAAATTTCTCCAACCAGTTTGAAAAATGGTTTTATGAGTGGTATTAATTGATCTTCTTATGATAACATTCATACTACTCCACCTTCTTGTAGATAGAACACCAACTATTTTAGTTTACTCTCCCATCTCGACTCTGATAAACTCAGCCAGACTAAAATTTGGCTAAGTGAATACATATCAAATAAAATATAAGAACCGCCTCATGAAATCGAAAAATTGATAACCTTACGTCCGTTTTATTGCTAACTTAAAAATATCTTAGGTTCTGCTATTCGTATTAATACAAATTGCTTGCAATACAAAACAAATGATCAATGCGAACTATATGAATTGGCTATTTCTCACAATGTCAATGACTTGGTAAATCTAAAAATTGTCCGTATTGGATTTGTATGAGCTACATTGTAAGTTACGATACATCATTTGTGCTATATCTCTGTTAAATTTAGACAGAAATTGAGCTTCACCAATATTTATTGACTGAAACACACACAGCCCATACAAAGGATGACACCTATTTTACCTTAGTGTATAACTTTCTCCAAGCATTTGCGATAGGTTTCACATAAGGTTTCGAGGCATTGATATTCACAGCAATAGTGCTCTACTACTGTACACACTTGCTGGCTGATTGAACAATGGACAATAACCAAATTCTTTAGTATCAATTTACTCCTCGTTAGTTGTTAACATAAATTTATTTTAGGTCCTGTTATTTGCATGTATACAAGCTGTGGCATACAATATAAAGCAAATGACCAGTGCCATATGTGGCATACAATATAAAGCAAATGACCAGTGCCAAATATATACATGATTAATGCAAAATATATCAATTGGAATCTCTTGCTAAAAAGGTATAAAACCACTCTTTCTTTTACCTTCTCCACTCCTACGAAGAAATTGCAGCTTGATCGTCATTCATGATGACAGTGATTTGGCTAAAACTAAAATAAGTATGTTTTGGATTTTTTTGGAGCTACAGTGGTATAAAAATACGAAAAATATCATTGAATTCAAAAAGTAACCTGTTATAGGGGCTGAAGAAACCATTAGAGGGGCTGAACCATGGTAATAATGTCTCTCTAGTTGGTTAGGGGGTGTCCTAATTAATGGTAGTGTAACTTGTCTAGATTACCCTTTTAACTTTAAGTGGCCTTATTTACCCTTAAAGATTGATCTTCTCTTCACCTCCACTGTTTTTAAAACCGTCTTCTTCTTCATCTTCTTCATCTTCTCTTCACCTCCATAGCCAACTCCATTACAGCTCGAAAAATGAACGCAAATGACTTATATGAGGTATGTTTTGAAAAACCCAGTTAGGGTTTAGTTATTTTTGTTCGATTTAGGTTAAATTTTTATCGAAAATTAGGGTTATAGATGAAAATTGAAATTCCAAATTATGGGTTCATGTGAGTTACGGTTGATTTTAATTCAATTAACCGCCAATAAGAGTTCAATTACCAACCGTAGATTAGTAAATCTGAGAATGAAAGTGCGGTTACGTTTTTTTTTGCAACCGTAACTTCACTTACGGTTGGTGTCGACACCACCATTACGAACCGTAACTCTTCCTGCATGTCTCCACAAAATTCTACGACTTATAACTTATCAACCGTAATGTAGTTACGGTTTGTAATTGTATGAACCATTATCAACCGTAAATTTTCTTGTGGCTGAAAATTTTATTTTCAAATAGATGTTTACAGTTCAAACATTTAGTTTATATACCAACCGTAGTTTAGTTACGGTTGGTCTCAATCCTCAACTTACAAACCGTAAATAGTTACGGTTGGTCTCGATTTTTAACGTACCAACCGTAACTAGTGCAATAACTATAACCATGCACATAGTATATTACAGTTGGAAAAAACTAAACGATGTTAACAACCGTAAATTAGTTACGGTTCATTTCGAAGATTTGTCTACCAACCGTAACTTGTTTTACGATTGGGTTTTCCCAAAATTTAACTAGTTACGGTTGGTAGTTCATCCCGTAACTACTAATTACGGTTGGTTACATGAACAATTCCAACCGTAAGTATCTCTGAAAATGTAATAGTTTTAAAAAAAAAATTATGTACTTTAGATAATTTTGAGCAACAAAAAGCTAATTGGAACTAATTTAGAGGTATACTTGGTCATTTTAAGCCACTAGTTCTTCACTTTGTTGGTTAATTTCTTCAATCAAAACTTAGGGTTTCACAAATCTACACTTTTGTTTTTTTTTAACTCTAAAACTAATCTGATTTTGTTTTGTTTTAGAGTAAATATAATTGAAACTTGATAATCATCATTAGTGAATTTTAATTAGATTATCAATACTAAACTATGTAAGGGTCAATTAGTCATTATCAATTATTTTTTGATAAGGGGCTTTTGAAATTACCATCTAATGACCCTTTTTGTCCTATTATATCAGCCCCTTTAATGGTTTCTTCAGCCCCTATAACAGGTTACTTCAAAAATGATAGAACACGTCACCTAGCAGCCACCTGCTCATTGATGTCAATGTGATAGTTTTTTCGACCCTTGATAGACGCATTTATGTGTCTATTTTCATCTCTATTGTGTATATTGTTAGTACCCATTTTGGTATTTTATCTCTTTGTAGGTGTTTTTGGAGAAATAAGCTTTTGCGGCGAAATTGGCTCGAAAAGTTGATAAATGCAACCCAAGGGACGAGTGTTATGCGGACTCCAGCAACGGATAAGGGGTAACCTTTCCCCTTCCCTTTCAAATTCTGAATTTGGGCGGAAATATAAACACATTCCTGGCAGTTTTGGTGATCGTGATTTGGAGGAGTTTGAGGTCGACTAAACCTCTGATTTTAGTTAGACTCCTTATGGGTCTAGGAATCTAACATGGGTGTTGAAATCGATTAAACTGGGCTCAATCGACGGATTTTTATCTCAACATCAAAATATGGAAAGTCACGTGTGTGACCTATTTTAGGAAATTTTAGAGAGATTAAAGTGCTATAAACTTTCCCAAAGATTGGTATCTATCTAAGGAAGAGTTTAGAATCAAAAGGAAAGCTCAGAAACGCGTATAAATTCTAAAACAAGAAATTGCCGCAACTTTACCGTGAAGAGAAAAAAAGAGATTTTTGAAGATTTTTGAGAGATTTAATCGCTCTTTTTGATATAAATAGATTAGTTGGGTCATATAAAAGGGGTGTCGAAAGTTAGGGGAAGTTTAGAACACCACAGAGCCGAGAAATCAAAGGTGAAGGAAACCGGGTTCTGCTGCTGCTGCCGCTGAAGAACACGAAGAACATTGACCCACACGGAACAGTCGCAGACGAGTGTCGTTCTTCAACAGCAGAACCGATTTATCGTTTATTAACAGCACTTCAATTGTAACGGTGACTTCTGTAACGACTATAAAGCGTTGCAGATTCGCTGTATTATTATTCTCCTTCAATAAAAACACCTTTTGAGCCATGTTTCTATCTTTTGAGCATATTTTTACCATGAGGAGCTAAACCCCAACACTGGAATGACGGAGGAAGACGAATATCATACTTGGGGTAATTTTATTAATTCTTTTTAAGACTTTTGCATTAATTTTAATTGAAATTATGATTTGAATTAATTGGTTGTCATTTAATTTGATGATGTATGCTTAGCTTAGGTGTTTTGATACATCATGCTTAGGATTTACAATCAATTTTTTGAGAATTTACCTTGGCAAAAATAGAGTCCATGTTTTTCTTGAGCTAAAATTGTCAAAGAATTAATAATTGAACCTTATGTTTTGAATTCGGTGGAATCCTGAGTCCCAGTAACTCTCGCACCCTTTGTAATATTTTTGTATATATTTTTATTAAATTTAAAAACTCGAATCTTCACAAGTCTTAGAGTTCGAATCCTATTTACCACTTTTTCTACAACACTTTAAAATCACATCAACCCTATACATTTATAATTAGCCCGGGTATAATCTGATAAATTTTTAGTTCAAGAGTGATTATGATGGACAAATAGAGACGTGGATCAGTGTGCACCAGATTTATCAATTTTCTCTCATTTGTCATTTTTTGATAGAGAAAAAAGAGACAGACACACTTAGAGAGTGAAAGAGCCATCGTGAATCCAGACAAGCGGATCATGGATAGGTCTCCCTCTCTTAGTCAAATAAGAAAGGTCTACATGTTTTTTGGATTGTAAATCCTTACACGAAATATTACTAGAAGCATTAAAAAGATTCAAAATAGTGTCCATGAGCCTGTTGTTTCTCCAGTTTGTGGTTCCCTTGCTTTGTTGCATAGATCTCCTGATGTTTGAATTGTTGATCAAAAAGTTGAAATCGTTGCACCGAAGTTGAGAAGCCCATTCCAGAGTTTGAATGGCTGCTATGAAGTCTCCTTCTTCTTTGCTATGAGCTCTGATAGTGTTGGTTCTCTTGCCTATGGTTCTCCCTGTAACATCATATATGATAGATCCAATGCCAGTGAGTTCAGTTGTGCTGTCATAGTGAGTATTGAAAGCAAAAGTTGGCCAGTTGGTGTTTAGAGTCTGCCTAGAGAAATTTTTGTTATTGGATATAGGCTTGTTAGGTGACTGACCTAGAGAGATGACAGAGTTCAGGTGGTCAATAATTTGATTACCAATGAAGAGAGGATTGGGAGTAGCTCCCTTGAACACCCAGTCACATCTGGCTTTCCAGATAAACTAGCTAATGGTTGCACAGAGATCAGGCCAGTTGCCTAGAGGAGTATTAGAGGGGTTAAAAGTGAACCAGGAATTACACCAATTAGAGCAACTCTGGTTAGGGGAGGTAGTATTGTCATGATGTAGATTGCAACTGGCCCAAACAGCTCTAGTGAAGGGACAATTGAAAAAGACATGTTCATAAGTTTCAATAGCATTGTTACACAAAGTACAGGTGGGATCTATGTGCTGCATGAATTTGGACAAATTGCCACTAAATGGGAGAATATCGATGTAAAGTTTCCAAGCAAACATTTTGATTCTAGGGAGAGCATTTAAGTTCCAGATTTTTGAAGCAGTTTTGTCAACCAGCTGGGTATCATTTTTGGTAAGCACATTATAGAGGGATTTAGTAGTGAAAATATCATCATCCGAATGATTCCATCTTAGGATGTCAGGGTGGCTAGGATTTGGTTTTATGGAAAGGATACTTTGAACCTGAGAGTGAGAGAAGAGGGATGAAAGGAGGGGTACATTCCAAGACTCACAAATTAGAAGATGAGCAACTAGGGAAACACCATGAGTTTCACTATCCTGACTGGAGGGGTCAAAGGGTTCTAGTTGATTTTGTAACCAAATGTCTTTCCTAAAGTTGATGCTAAGACCATCACCAACTTCCCAACAGCAGTGATCCTTTAGGATCATAAGACCCTTATCTACACCTTTCCAGGCCTAAGACGAGCTAGAATTGTAAATAGAGTGAAAAGGGTTGGAGAAGGGGAAATACCTAGTTTCATGTTTTTAGCCCACATGGAATTGGGCTGGGAAAACAGCCTCCATCCATTTTTGACATTTAGGAAAAGATTAATTTTTTCCATATCTTTAATGTCATTTCCACCTTTATTCTTAGCTTTGCAGATACCTTTCCAGGCTCTCGGATAGAAACCACGTTTTCTAAAATCTTTCCCCCACCTGAAATCACGGACAATTCCTTCATCTTTCTTAATGATGGTTTTGGGGAGGAGGAAAGAGGACATAGAGTAGACGGGAATCGACTCAAGAGTAGTCTTAGCTATGACATTTCTACCAGCTGGCGAAACACTTTTTCCTTCCCAGCCTTTGAACCTAGCATCCATTTTATCGACCACATTTTCAAAACAGACAATCTTGGACTTATTAGTAAACAGAGGAGTTCCTAGATATTTGTCATCTAGGGAATTTTTTTTAACTTTTAAGATGTTAATGAATTTTTTCCCGAAAACATTCTTCACTTTGGGAGAGAAGAAAATCCCAGATTTGAAGAAATTTATCATTTGGCAAGAAGTTTTGCCATATGATTCAAGAGTTTTTAGCAGACCTTTGCTATGTTTGATGTTGGCTTTCCCAAAGATCAGGCAGTCATCCGCAAAAAGTAGATGACTAATAGGAGTGCTTTTTTGTGATATTTTGAAACCAGAAATAACACCAGTATTTTCGACATTGGAAAGGGTTCTAGAAAAGGATTCCATGCAAAGAATAAAAAGGTAAGGGGAGAGAGGGTTCCCTTGCCTTAAACCTCTAGTAGGTTTGAAAGAATTGCTAGGAATACCATTGATGAGAATTCTGGAGGTACTAGTGCTAATGCATTGAAAAATCAGATTGCACCAGGCATCAGCAAAACCCATACGCTTCAAAATCGCCATTAGAAAGGACCATTCTACCCTATCGAAGGCTTTAGCCATGTCAATCTTCAATCCCATAAAGCCTTTCTTTCCCCTCTTCTTTCTCATGGCGTGAATGATTTCGCTAGCTACAAGGACATTATCAGAAATTTGTCTTTGCCTGACAAAAGCGTTTTGATATGGGAGATTAAACTGTCAAGATGAGGTTTAAGTCTATTGGATATAACTTTGGAGATAATTTTGTAAACAATGTTGCAGAGACTTATGGGCCTGTAGTCACTAGGGCTAGTCGGGTGATGGACTTTGGGGATAAGAGAAATGAAGGTTTGATTGATTTGTTTCAGCATATGACCACTAGCGAAAAAAGCCTAAATCGTTTTAGTGATGTCCGATTTGACGAGATTCCAATTTTTTTGAAAAAAACAAGCTGGAAAACCATCCGGACCAGGACTGCCGTTGGGAGGTATGCCAAATAGAGCTTGCTGGATTTCATCCCCAGTTGGAGGGGACAAAAGAAGTTTATTGTCATCATCAGTGATGACAGTCGGGACAAGATTTACAATGTCATAGTTTATGACAGGAGAGGAGGTGCTGAGAAGTGAGAGTTAAGACAAAAACTAATCTTAGTTCTACCCTCCAACCAGATTTTGTTTGGGGAGTAAAACCCATCAATATTGTTTCTCCTACTTCTAATGACCATGTTTTGATGAAAAAAATTTGTGTTCTTGTCTCCTAGGGCTATGAACTTTTCTTTACTTTTGATTTTTAGCATTTCTTCCTCATACTTATTAAGACTAGCTCTAGTGTTGATTAGAAGAGGGTCATCTAATCTGTTGAGGGGATTAGCAAGAAAATCTTTGAGAGTGATGGACAGAGTTTTGATATTGGCTTGGATGTCTCCAAACTGAAGTCTATTCCATTTCTGGACTTCAGCTTTGACATTGGAAAGATTGGAAACAAGGCGAAAAGCATGAGACCCTGGAATATCAGAATTCCAGCTCTCTTTTATGACATTTATGCAGCCCTCTTCTTCTAAGAAGAGACCAAAAAATTTGAAAGGTCTATGACCAGGATGGGGCTGAGCAGCAGTGTTTAGGAAGATAGGAGAGTGGTCAGAGCCTATGTGGGGGAGATGGTAGATTTTGGCATTTGGGAAAAGGGTAGTCCAGTCCCCATTGGCCATTCCTCTATCTAGTCTTTCTTCTATGAGGTTTTTACCAGATTGTTGATTGCACTAGGTGAAAGGAAAACCTACAAAGCCTATATCACTCATTCCTAGGAAGTTGAAGATAGATTGAAATTTAGTGATGTTGGTTTTGTTTGGGGTGTTTCCACCTCTTTTTTCAGTGGGAGACAGGATCATGTTTAGGTCACCTAGAATAAGCCAGGGGGAGGAGACAAAAGGAGACATTTTTTGGACTAGAGGCCAACTGAGATCTTTCTTTTCCGGGTGAGGAGAGCCATACATACAAGTGAGGAGCCATTCAGACTTAGAATTTTCTATCCATATCAGACAATCTATTTGGTTATCATCCTGATGAATGATATCTAGCTTAGTGGAGTAATCCCAGTAAACAGCTAATCCACATCTTTTTCCAATAGGAGGTTGAGTACACACATTATGATAGCAATTCTTGTTGAGAGTCTCAATCACAAAGTCATTTTGTTACTTTGTTTCAGAAAGAAAAAATAATGTTTAGGTTGGTATCAGAGATTAGTTTTGATAATTGTTGTCTAGTGTCTTTAGAACCAAGCCCTTGACAGTTCCATGATAGAACATTAATGAACTGCCAGAAATAAGAGATGATGGGATATGAGAAAGATATAAGGGGGTTTTGAAAATTAGATTTACAGGTGCAGAGCAAAATAGGGTTTTCTAGATTCCTAAGACAAGTCACATTCAAATCATATGCTAGAGAAGTAAAGAATTTAGCAATAAAGCAGTGCAGATTTAACTGGTAACCCAGAAATTGAGAGTTTAGGGTTTCGAAAGATCCCGACCTGATTATGTGGGAGAGAAATTGCTGCAGCAGGTAAACTATCCTTCCCAAGTTCATAGCTATAAACTCTAGCACCTTCCGCCGAACCTTTGTTTTTGTTGACCAAATTGGCTTTCTTCTTCTTCAATTTAGTACTAGTTTTGGATAATTTCTAGGAAGAGGTAGCAGTTCCTTAAGTAAAGAGTTTATTAGATGCATCGGAGTTTTATGATCACCAAGAAAAGGTAATTGGATCTTGGTAATAAAGGGTTTTGAGCTTCTTGAAAGAAAGAGTTTCATCTTCTAAGGTTTTCCTTTTAGGGTTTAGAGGCTCAGGGATAAAACTAGTACAAGGGATTTGGGGATGAAATGTTGTTTCTATGGGAAGACGAGACCAAGATGGGTTTTTTGGTAAGATCTCAGTCGATGGAGTACCGAGAGAAAGAGAGGTATCTGGTTTAGGTCTGAAACCCGGAGGATATGTGAGATCCACCTGCTTAGATTCTAGCTGATATGGGTTGACGGGCTGAAAGGAATTGTTAGTTTCTGTTCATAGATGGGTTGAAGGAGAAATCATTTATATTATGGGCCCGGAATATAACTGGTTGTTGAGACCCATCATGAGGGAAGAAAATTGGGGTGGATTGTATAGGTTGCATGGACGGAATATTTATGGGAACATGTGACATGACCGTCAAAGGGTTAGGGAGAAAAAAAGGATTTTTTGACCAGGGATTGGTAAGATAGGTTTGAGGGGGTTGGGATTTGAATAAGTGTTCATCAACGGAGGAAGAGTTAGATGAACAAACAATTTTACCTTTGCTACCTTCCAGAGAGGTGTTTTTAGAGACGTTTCTTGCTAAGAATTTTTGTTTCTCCTCAGTGATAGAGATTTTTTTTAGGAGAGCTTCACGTCTTCTCGGATTGCAGTTGTCTTTATTGTGATCAAGTTTTCTGCAGTGTTGACAAAGTCTGAAGGGATGGAGAGTATAAGCAAATTCAATCCATGTATTCTTTCCTTCAACTTCACAAGCAGTGCCAAAGGGTAAGCTATGCGTGACCTCTACTTCAACCAAAACTTCCACTTTTTTTTTCATAGTAATCTCTTCCATAAGGATCTTTGAAGTAAAGCATATGACCTTCCGGACTAGAGATACCAAAAATATCTTTGAAAGTTATGTAGTTTGCTGGTACCCTCTTGAGGTGAATGCTTAATAACACCTTGTCAAACTCTGCTAGATCAATCGCTTCAACACCATCAAAAGGGATTTGAACCATTGTAAAAACTGAACCTTGTATGAGCCAGGGACTTGGAAGAGCAATAGCAGTGAGATCTTCGAGATGCTTGAACCTGAGATGGTAAAAGTTTCTTTGTTTGTTGAAAGGAGTAACTTCTGCTCTTCTTTTCAGATCCCAGTATTTCCTAATATGGGCTTGAGTTTCAGAGTAATTAACATTTGAAGGACAGTGGAGTTTCCCAATGGCACACCAAACATTTGATTCCACAGGAGTTGGTTTGAGCATAGACTTATCAAGGACTACCACTGGACGAAGTCTATCTGGGATTTTAAGGTTGTTTTGCATTGTTTTTGTGATTTCCTCAACAGAAGAGCATTTAGAGTTGCTGGTTGACATCCACACGAAGTGAGTATTAACTCTCAGCCAAAAGATTGAATGATAGTAGGTATGGGTTGAAAATTTGTTGGAAGTTAAGACAATAGTTGAAAAGTTTCTCAGGAGCTTGAGAAAAGGATAATAAGTGAGAATGATTATATTATTTTGAGATATTAGAGAGAGGGTGTGAAACACTAGAGGAGACAGTTTCTCAAAGACCAAACAAAGAAATTATAAATGAGGCCAACTACCAATATCAGAGATAATTAATAACGTCCAGAGAGTTTGGAACCTCGGATTGGTTGGTTTGAAATTCTTCACATGTTTAAAGCTGTTGTTTTTGGAAGCACTTGCTATATTGGTTTTATCCCAGACAGATAGGAGTTTAATGAGATGCAGGAGGTGGTTGGGAGATATAACAAGACAGGGGAGCAAAGTACTGTTTTGGTTTTTAGTTAGCAGAAAATTAAGCAGGGATAACTGACCAAAGTTATTACAGATATTTTTGCTAGATGTTTTAGAGATATTTCTTGAGATTTTTGACTTTTCTGAAGCCCCTAGAAATAGTGGGTGAAGGTTTGAAGATTTTGTGTTTTGGATTCCTGGAGAGTCCTCAGTTTGACTGTGAGATAACGGTTGGTCATAACGGCGAGAACAAGGTTGGTCGGGGTGGCGAGAAAACGGTTGAAGTTGCCGGAGAGAGACTATGAACTTCGGAAAGAGCTTACCTGCAGAGACAAAAACAATAAGATAATAGATGGTTAGCAGAAAACGAGGGGATTGATTTAATGGGGTAAATGGATCGATTAGGTTTTGGTTTGAAATAGGTATTAAATTTCTTGAGTAGGTGGGAAGGGGGTTATGGTTTTTGGGGAAAGTGGAAGGTTTCTGGGTGTTATAAAAAGTGAGGGGAAGGATGAGATTGATAATTTTTCTTAAGAAATTGTATTCAGAGAGAAAGAGTTGAACTTGGTGAGAATAAGAATGATAGGAGAAAACAGGAAGAGGTTTATGGAAGGTTGGATGCCAGCTGAGAGGACACAGATCATTGCCAAACCAAATGGAGTATTGATACCCGTTCGGAAGCCTTGTTTCATTGTTGAGATTGTGGGGGTTCCAGAGGTAGTGGAAATAAGCAGTGATGAAGAGACTGTAGCAGAAAGAAGTACAAGGAATGAGAGGCCTAGAAAATTGGAGGCTAATGAGAAGCTTAAGAGTCCTCAGAAGAAGAGAAGGGTTAATGGAGGCAGTAGCAAGGGAAATCAGAGCTGAAAGGGATGAGGGGATAGCAGGGGGAGAAGAAAAGGGCTTGTTTTTATGATTTGATTGTTTTTGTTGTTGGTCTTTTTTTTTTCTAGGTTTTATGTGTGTTTTGAATTTTATATTTGGAATGAAAGGAAGCTTGTATGAGTGATTTGGGTTGAAAGAGTTGTGTGTTTGAGAGAGGAAAAAGTTCTGAGAAAATTGTTTGCAATCAAAGGAAAGTATGGAGGTTGAATGGACTTTAAATTCATTTGATAGCAACAAATTTGAATGACTAAGATTCCTAATGGGATTTGTTTTGTTAGAACTGTAATTTGACTGAAGTTTCTGAGAATGAAATTGTGATTGAGAATTGAAATTGATGTGATTTTCCAAAGATGCGATTGATTTTCCTTGGGTAGTTTCTGAATTTTTCATGATGAGAGAGAATGTCTTCTCTCATTTGTCTTTACACGACTTTTTTGCTATTATTATTCAAAATTTGAGAGTCATGGCTTCTAAAGTTGTAGTTTTATGGGGAAGCAAAAATCACTATCTCATCGTGACCGGTATGAAGCTCAAGTTGGACTCCAAATATGCTCTGAAAGGGCCTTTCATATTAATATCCAAAAAGAATGTAGTTTTCTTTTCTTCGTTTGCATTCGATTTTCTTGGTTCCATTAACAGATTCTTTTAGAGGTGTAAAGTGTGTCGATCGTGCGAGCAAGTCACAACACACATGCTGGAATTTGAGCACATCACAACAAATTGTGTCATGTTGTGACAGCCTAGTTGGCATATTGGCACGATCACGCGACACAGATAACCACAAAGCATGACACAACACATGACAAGGTATCAAATGCGACATAATACATTATATTACATATATGTTTTACAAAAATTACTTATTCTAGATAATTTTTGACCATCTGATTTTAATTTGTTATATGTTAATTAATCTTTATGACAGTACAAATTCTTTCAAAATTTATTTAACAAAAATTTTAAATGTAAAGTTGATGTTTCAAATGTATCATTTTGGATGTTGAACTGATGTAAAATAAGTAATGATGTAATTGTTATTATGTAAAATCATACACTGATTTTTAAGAATGAAATTCAATATATCTGTTATTCCTGCTAGATGTGTTATCATTATCTCGAAAGTTCATGGCACAACATGCCTTAAATAAAGTAAGTGTGTTGGCACAACACAACATGACATAAGACTGTTATTCGTGTGTTATGCCCGTCTGTCATGTCGTGCTTTGATTTTAACTAAAAAATACGGCACAACACAACATGCTTTAAATTCCTGACATACTTTACACCTCTATTTATGTCATATCCCCTTAAGGGCCAACCCGCTTATTGTCGATTAGTTTTGAGTTGGATGCTCACAAACAGTTACGATGACCCCTGTCAAAATTCAAATATCTAGTCCCCTAAATAGCAAAAAAAAAAAAAAAAAAAAACGATCACCATATTGTGGCATCATTTCAAAGGAAAAATTGCACCCATAATTTTTTTTTTTTTTAAAATACATTGTGTTTGGATTCTTATATTTAATTCTTGTTATGAAAAACATGCCGTTTACATTATGATTCACAACCCATTGTTGAGCTTACAACATACCGTGTGAAGCAAGGGCGTGCCTTGAATCCTGATTTTTTTATTGGGTATTGATTTTGCAAGAACAAATCGTTTACCAAATGACTTTTACACCCCCTAGAAATGTGGAACTGAAAGCACGAGAGTGAAAAACCTAATTCCTACTCTTAATTCTCACTTATCATTCACGTACCGGTAATATTTACACACAACGAGAGAGCCGGAGAGACGAGATTTGCAACCATTAAAGAGAACTTCACAACAATAATAAGGGATTGATGAACACTTCGATTCTTTGATCAGCGATGAAAAAGAAGAATACTACTAATCTTTTTATTTTTCTATGTGTATTTTTTCTTACGCCCCCTCTGTTAAATTCCTGGCTCCGCCCCTGTATAAATGTGTCTAGTTTACTTTTGGTGATTAATCGAATAGAAATTAAATCGTCAATATCTCCTCACCCGTAACAGCTGCAGTGAAATCTCTCCAGTATGAGGTTTTGGAGAAAAGTAAGTAGACGCTAGCGACGACGGAGACAATGGGTGGCTAGGGTTTGTTGTAGCCCACCCCAAATCTCATGAAATGTAATGTTAGCCCGTTAAAAATCTCCACAAAGAAAATACCGACCCACCATAAAACTCACTAAATGTAAATGTGATACAGGTGTATCCCTTCTCCTTTAGGTAACTTAATAAACCTCGAGCTAAGTTAAGGATAGAATCCTGTATTAGGAATGATTCTTTGTTTAGGCGGAATTCCTATTTTAAGAAGGAGTATTGTTTTGAGTAGTATTCATAGTTTAGGAAATAAATTCCTAGGAGGTTTGGGAAACCAAACCGAAGTAAGGAAATATACCTACAAAAGGTATTATTCCTAGATAAGGAAATAGATTCCTTAAAGGTTTGGGAAAACCAAACCAAAGCTATAAATAGAGATGTTTAGCTCATATCTAAGACATCCAGATAGTGTGGTTTGTGAGTCAGACACATATAGAGAAGGAGGTTTGTGACATAAAACCCAGAGAGAAAGCTTGTAGAAAAATATATGTGTTATTGTAAAAGGCAAGCATAGCAAACAGTTTAGGGTTATCTACTGTTTAGAGATATTGTGAGCGTAACAAAGAGATAATTGTAATCATTTTCTTGTTCATAATCTAGAGAAGATATTTTTCTTCAAATTTGGTTTCTAGTGTGTTCTGTTTTCTAGTTTTCGTCTATTATTATTATGAACTTCGCCTCTATTATAATAGTCACCAAGGTACAGAAATCATACGTATCGAGTTGGCATCAGAGCAAGGTTATTTTCTATAGGGTGGATTCCCGTGGTTTATGGTATTCACTAGATCTCTCTTAAAAAGGCTTGGTGAGGTACTCGAAATGAAAGAAGACGTTAAGAGACCAGGGGGACCAAGGATGACTAAGTCAAATGATGATCCTAAGAAAAGAGAACCACAAACTATGGAAGAATGGCTACGCTACAAACAGATATCAAGTCGATTCAAGCTACCCTTAAAGAATTGAATGAATGTATTCGTTCTCATACACCAAAGTCGAAGATGGAGAAAAAAACTACATCTTCCCCTAGGGTTTCAGAAGATGAGGAGGAAGAAGAAGAAGAAAAAAAAGGCGATTTTCTTAAACGTTCCACTTCAACTAAACTTCATGGTAAGAATTTGAAAATTTATTTTCGTGTTGATATTCCACTTTATGATGGGAGTGTCGATGTAGAAAAATTGGATGATAGGATTGAACATTTAGAGACGTATTTTTGTTTCTTTGAATATGGTTCAAAGGAAAAGATTGCTTTTGCGGCATTGAAGCTACAAAAGCATGCTCCAACCTGGTGGAAAGCTTATCAAAAAAAAAAAAAAACCCTAGGCAAGGGAGTATTGTCATGGAAAAGATTCAACGAAGTTTTAAGGAAACAGTTTTATCCGGTTGGCTACCTAGAGGAGAGATGGTTCAAGTGGTACAACTTGAAGCAGTCCTACAACCAAACCGTGCAAGAATATACTTCGGAATTTCAGAATCAAGCTATGGTTTTGGATTTTGACTTAGAAGATTATGTTATTTATATGAAGTATACCTCCGGGCTCCATGACTATATACGGAAAGGGTTGAAGATGTTTTTTGTTGATATTATTTCTGAAGCAAGCATAAAAGCTAATGCAATTGAAGGCAGGCTTAAGAAATCTGATATTGAGGGAAATACCAAGGACAAGTCTGGAGGTTTCGTCGCTAAAGGATATGAAAAGATAAGATAGGAAGGGAGGTATAATGGCAAAGTTAGTTTAGTTTGCACTCATTGAAAACAAACATGGCATGTTGTTGACAAGTGTTGGATGAAGTATCCCGATCTGTTAGAGCATAGCTCGGTTGATTGTCATATTTTAGTGAATCAAAACTCAATTTAAGAGTCGCTTGATTATGTACTAGAGACAACTTCGTATAGGTTAGGCTAGAAAGATTAGGATAATGAGACATACAAGTATTTCTCGAAGACTTAAATAATGTGAAGAAGTAACAAGCTACATCGACGACATCATCCTTCCTCTTGAGGTTAGTAATATTTTTACTTGAACTGTTTCATTCCCAACGTATCTTTCAAGTCGTGCTATATTGAAAACATAACTGTGAAGTTGTGAATGATTATACTCTAGTAGACATAGTGTTAAGGAATTAGAATACGAAGTATAACGCTTATCTTTTGAACTTCGTATATAAGACATCGACATAATCGTATGAATGCTATTGTGATTATGTGTATGGGTATGGGTACGTTTATCTTTTAAAGGAAGTACATTCATGAACTTGTTTTATGAATCGAAAGGGAAGTTGCTGGGCTTATTGGTATTGTTATTCATTGGTATTGTGTGAGTTAGTAGAACAGATCATAACTTGTTATGTATCTTGGTAAAACTAGTCACAATGTCTGACTTATGTATTGGTATGACTTTTATTAGTGTAACTGATCCTAAGTAATCACCCAAGATGGTATGATCGATATTTGTAATTGGTGTGACCGATCCTAGTAATTGGTGTAACCGATCCTAGTAATTGGTGTGACCGATAACAAAAGAGTGTGTAATCGATCCTTGTAATTGGTGTAATCGGTCCTGGTAATTGGTGTAACCGATCCTGGTAACTGCTGTGACCGATCACAAGTAATACCATGAGAATATGGTAACCGGTCCTGGTAATTGATGTAACCGATCCTAGTAACTGATGTAACCGGTCCCAGTAACCATATTAAGGTAGAACCGATCCTTGTGCTTGGTAGAACCGTAAACCCATGATTAGTGTATTGATATTTGATCAATCACATAGTTCTTGGAAATCAGATGAACCAGTTCTAAACTTGTTTGGAAGTGTGGTATTATCGGTTCCAAGATTGTAAATATGAAAAAGGATTTACAAAGAAATAAGATGTCGACATATTTTGAACATGTTCAGTAACTCTTATCTTTTATTGTTCAAAGATATTCCTTAATAACTAAAGGAGATCCCGGACCGAAATAAGTTGAGAATCTTTTAATTAAGGTTGTTAATTTTATATGCTTTTAATTACCAGCAATTAAAATGCATATCTCTGGAAAATAAAAAATTGGTAATGTGCATTTACTAATTGGAGATTTTCTAGTAGGATTTCGGTTATCTTTGGACAGAGCATTTCGAGGAATTATAAAAACCGATTTGGAAATATATTGCATATCTTAAGAATATTTCGGTTTTGGAAATTCCTTGGTGTCCAAACTTCCTTGGTCTATAAATACCCAAGTTTGCATTTCGAGCAAACTATCCTAAGAGCCAGCAAAACTACCTTGTTGTGATGTTACTGGTGGAGCCGTCTATTCGGAGAGGAAAGTGCCCTAATTAGGCGAAAACTCTTACGACCGCTCGTTTAAAGACTTCTTTGGGATCAAGAAGCTCTACGAGTACCATTGGTGGGAAATTAGAAAATTGTAGTATTATTAGTTTTCAATTTGATTTGATAGACTAACGGTTGTTGAACTTTGATTGCACCTAGTTTGTTTATTCTTGAGAATCTTCTCTTCTGATATAAGTTTCACTCAAACTAGATCGAAGTGTCGACGGGATCTTTAGAACTGTTTGTAGATCTAAAGACATCTTGTGATAATCCATTGTTAACAAACTCCGTTCTGTGCGTGATTGATCACAAGAGATTCAAGTTGTTGTGTGCAGGTGTTTATTGAAGATTTAAGAATATTTGAAGACGAAGAAGATTTCTTATTGGGTTTCATAATCTTTGGTGTGCACAAAACTTGATCGGCTGGGATCAAACTATAATCGGTTTATCTTTGATAGATTTGATTGATTAGTTGCGTAGATCGGCATCAGTATTTAGTATCTTGGTAGATCCTATTATTGATTGCAAAATATAATCTCAATTACTTTGGTAGTTGTTAATTAGATTGATCTAAACCCGACAAAGGAGTTTATTGGATTAAACAGAAGAGCCTTTGTCTAACTCATATAACTGAGATTGAATAGAGTTGTTACCGAACAGATTTGTTGTTCCTTTACTGTTTGGAATACGAACCAAAGGAATTGTTCCAGTGCGTGCACTTACTGAATGTCGGAAGTGCAGGGATACTGAAGAAACTAGGTGAACTATAGATTTAGTTGTTTGGTCTCAACTATACGAAGTTGGTGTGATTTTGTATAGAGGCTTAATTCTGAGAGTATTCAATTCTGGACTAGGTCACAGGGTTTTTCTGCATTTGCGGTTTCCCCGTTAACAAAATCTTGCTGTGTCATTTACTTTTGTTTTCCGCAATTATAATTGTTGTTATTATAATTTAAAGTAAATTACACAAACGTTAACTCCGTATTACTTGATAGTGATCCTATAGAGTTTGGTTAAGTCCGAACCTATTATCAAGTTATCACACTTTGATTGTTGTATTGTCTCGATCCCGTATCCATAGACGATCACACAAAGTGCGAATACCGATTCGTTGTAGTGTCTCGACTCAGTCCATAGACAATCACTTTCGGTAAGAGGACTTATAGGTGGACAAGTTTTAGATTGAGGTATATTTGGGTACCCTCGTCTTTTTATAATATAAAACCAAAAGGGTTGCAAAAAAAAAAAAAAACATGATGTCCACACTAGTCGCACAAACTCCAAAAGAAGTCCAACGACCAATAGAACCTAATCAAAAGCTCTCTCTAATGGCAGGAGGCGTAGAAAAACTTACAAAAGATGATCCTAGGGAATAACTATTCGCAGTTAAGATGCAGGTTAAGACAACGTAGATGTTGTTATTGACCCGGGAAGTCGGAAGAATTTACTTTCACATTTTTAGGTACAAAAGTTGGTTTTGAAGACTTTCGAACATCCAAAACCCTATCCTTTAGGGTGGCTTCAAAAGGAAGGTGGGTTACAGGTTGCAGAACAGTGTACATTCAATTTTTCTTTGGATGAGTCATACATTGATGAGGTTACATGCGATGTGGTTCCATTAGATGGTTGTCAAGTTGGAATCGAGATGCGAATCTACACAGGAGGGAGCAAGTTTGATCACAGCCACTCAGAAAAAGCGGTTGGTGAATGCTAGCACAAACTTCATCCTCCTTGTGATTCGTTCTCTTGATGAGAAGATGAGTATATTTTGTTTGGAAACCATAACTAAACAACAAGAAGACGACCTATGAAGGTTGAACATGTTTGAACCACCATTACTGGATGATGATGGATATAACATGATGATTTTGCCACATGCGGAAGACTTGTGGTTTCATAGACAATGATCACTCAAACAAGATTGCATTATGGAGCGAAGAGTGACAAAGACACGCCAGGGAGAGAATGAGACTTTTCTAAATAGATGTCAAGGTTAAGTTCAAAGCAAGGAGAGATGGTTCAGCAGGGAGAAAGGAACTCTCTAGTTTCCTAGCCTTCATTTATAACTTTCACTAGATTTCAAGTTCTTAATAGGGGACCCATGATACAGGTGTATCCCTACTCCTTCAGGGAACTTAATAAACCTCAAGCTAAGTTGACGATAGAATCTTATATTAGGAAGAATTCTTTGTTTAGGCGGAATTCCTATTTTAAGAAGGAGTATTGTTTTGAGTAGTATTCTTAGTTTAGGAAATAAATTCCTAGGAGGTTTGGGAAACCAAACCGAAGTAAGGAAATATACCTACAAAAGGTATTATTCCTAGATAAGGAAATAGATTCCTTAAAGGTTTGGGAAAACCAAACCAAAGCTATAAATAGAGATGTTTAGCTCATATCTAAGACATCTAGATAGTGTTCTTTGCGAGACAGACACATCTAGAGAAGGAGGTTTGTGACATAAAACCTAGAGAGAAAGCTTGTAGACAAATACTTGTGTTATTGTCAAAGGCATGCTCAGCAAACATTTTAGGGTTATCTACTATTTAGAGAGATTGTGAACGTAAGAAATAAAGAATTTTAATCGCTTTCTTGTTCATAATCTAGATAAGATACTTTTATTCGAATTTGGTTTCTAGTGTGTTATGTTTTCTAGTTTTCGTCTATTAATATTCTGAACTCCGCCTCTATAATAAGAGTCACCAAAGTACAGAGATCGCACGTTCCAAAGTATAACATTAGATTTTAATTGAAAAACTTAGCCTCAGCAACATATAATTTTTTTAAATTTCCCTGTACTAATTTGAAAATCATTGAATTAGTCCTAGATATATTAGTCAATTTAACTATAATATGAGAACATAAAGATGAATATGAAAAAGAAAAAAAAAAGTACTCTATTTTTGATGCAGTTTTAACAGTGGTAAGTAAAGGGATTCGATTCTCGGACTCTTTTTAAAGATTTGGTTTTTGATTAATTAAGAAAAATACTAAAGAAAAATTGCTAAGATGATAAATGGGAAAAAAACCTAGGGTTTCGGATTCCACCAAATCAATAATGTAAAATAATCATTCCTCTCTAAAAAATATTCGTAATAACACAAGACAATATCGAACCAAATCTCATGTCTCGGAATTTATAACGATTAAAACAAATATTACAACTTTATGTTGTACCAAAACAGTATAACCTCCTTCGCTTGTAAAAGATCGACAGCCGAAGACTATCCAAAACAATTAAAGTAAAGCTAAATATGAACCAGGAGATCATTAAAAGGGAGATTCAGCATTATTATTCTTCACTTTTCACTGCTTCTTCTTCGGTTAATCCATCATTTTATAATATGTCTTTTATGAGCATAGATGGCACTAAAAAAGAGTGGCTTGAGAGACCTTTTGCTGAATAGGAGGTGTTGGGTGCTATGAAGAAGTGTGGTGCCAATAAAGCACTCGGACCAGATGGGTATAACCTTGAGTTCTATAAAGCTTGTTGGGACTTTATGAAGCAAGATGTTATGGCACCAGTAAATGCATTTCATAGCAAAGGTAAACTCGACTGGAGGATGAACATGTCCTTCATTAAGCTTAGTCCTAAGAAGGAGGATTCTGCTACGGTGAAAGACTTCAGGCCATTAAGTCTTATTAGTAGTTTCTATAAGATTATTTCAAAGTTGTTAGCGGAAAGAATAAAAATTGTTATGCCTTGTCTTATCTCTAACTCGCAGGGAGCTTTCATTAAGCATAAGCAAATTTTGGATGGTATTTTAATTGCTAATGAGTGTATTGATAGTAGGCTAAGACAGAAGAAACCAGGAATACTATGCAAAATAGATATGGAAAAGGCTTTTGACAATGTCAATTGGCCATCTCTTTTTACTATTTTGAGAAAGAATGGTTTTGGAGATAAATGGATTCAACGGATCCATTGGTGTGTAACAGGTGCATAGTTTTCTATTATGGTTAATGGAGAAGCTACAAGTAGAATCAAGCCTTCAAAAGGGATCAGACAAGGTGACCCTTTATCACCATTTTTGTTTCTTTTGGTTGTGGAGGTATTATCTATTTTGCTCAATGAGGCAGTGATAGGAAACAAAATTGGTGGATTTCAAGTGTTAGAGGGTGGCACTACTGTCTCTCACCTACAGTTTGCTAATGATACAATTATCTTTCTCAATGCTTCAAAGGAGGAGGTAAGAAGATTACTGATTATTTTAATGATGTTTGAGATGTTAACAGGTCTTAAGATGAATTTGGATAAGAGTTCTATGACTAGCATTGGTGCTGATGACTTGATAGATGATTTAGCCTTGGAGTTGGGGTGTAAGTTTGTTTCTCTTCCTATTATTTACTTGGGCATGTTAATTGGTGCTTCAAAAAGAAGTGTATCTATTTGGGATGTGGTTATTGAAAGGATGAAGAGGAAGTTGGCTCCATGGAAAAGAAAGTTCTTGAATAAGGCAGGAAGGGTCACTTTAATAAAAAGTTCTCTAGAAAGTATAGCAGTTTACTTCTTGTCTGTTCATTATTTGCATGTGGCTGTGGAAAAGAAGCTCAATAGCATTATGAGAAAGTTCTTATGGGGAGAGGATGAGACTAATAAGAAAATGAGTTGGGTGGCATGGAAATCAATTGCTAAATCCATGAGAAAATGAGGATTGGGAATCAGGAGTTTACGGTTCATAAATAGATCACTGTTAGCAAAGTGGCATGGAAGATATGTTAAAGAGAAAAACGCTTGGTGGAGAAAGATAGTTTGCGAGAAGACAAAGTCTGGTGAAGCTTGCTTAGTGCCTTTGCAAAGTAACAAGCCAGTTGGGAGGAGTATGTGGTTTGAAATTCAAAAAGCTAACAAAGATTTTTTTTGACTCTGTTAATATACAGATGAAGAATGGAAGAAGTGTGCGCTTCTGGCACGACTGGTGGATTGAGAGGAGATCTTTAAAGACAAGTATCCAAGACTATACAAGCATAGTGGTCAAAAATATGAAAAAGTTGCAAATATGAAGAACATACATTGGGAGTTTGTTTTTTCAAGAGATCTAAACCCTGCTGAAAGGATAGACTTGCTTGAACTCAAGCATGATTTGAGAAATGTAGCGCTGGTGCAGGAAGAAGAAGATGAAGTGGAAGGGGACTGTTCGGCAAAGGATATTTACAACAAGATTGAAGAAGCTGACAATGACTGGGATTATTTTGGTGTCGTGAATAATAAGCTTGCACCTCCAAAAGTAGTATTTCTCATATGGGTGAGTATGCATAACTCAATTCCCACTAGGTTGATGTTGCAGAGAAGAGGTATGGAGATTAATACAAATTTATGTCCGCTTTGCAGTTCTGAGATTGAATCTCAAGAGCATCTTTTCCTCCATTGTAGCTGGGCTAGGGATATTTGGTCAGTATTTATAGACTCTTTGAAGGTTAAGTGGGTGCTACCAATTAATTTGCAGAGTTTGTTTCTCAGCTGGAGGATTGAAAGGGTTTCGAAAAGAGTAAGGTTGATTTGGCAGGGACTTCCTTTCGCAATTTGTTGGGAGTTGTGGTTAGAGCGCAACAGAAGGGTTCATGGAGGAAGAAATAAAAGCAAGGATAAAGTAATACATGTTGTATGGTTAGATATTTTCCTTTGGTGCTCAGAAACTGAGATTTTTAGAAACTTCACAATGAATCAAATTACTCATCACTGGGAAGACATCATCTACCTGTAGATTGAGGGTTTTTTAGAGTTTGTTGGGAGGTCTCTCCGACCTTTGTAATTGCCACTTTTTTTCTTCAATTTATCATTTTTTCCTTAAAAAAAAAAAAAAAAAAAAAAAAAAAAAAACTAAATACTAAGAGAGATTAATTAAAACATTTAAGCTCCAAAAAAATATTTACTCAAAAAATCCTAGAATTTCTTACACGATTTATTGGCTTCCTCCTTAGCCTAATAGAGATAGCTAGCTTTCCATTACAAAACGAAAGCAAAACAATGTAACATTACGGTGATGTCGGCTATTCGCCGTCCCCAAAACTGGCTCCCATTATGATCGACAACCCCCTTATATATATATATATATATATATATATATACTCTTACGTACTCTTAATTTCCATGGGTTGAAAATGATATTATGAGCACATGCAAATCATCATCAAAAGGTAATGTTGTCTATGTGTCTTTGTCTGGTACGTTAGAATTAATCCTCGGCTTACCTTCATCTATTCTCAATTAATACTTGGTATGACTTTCCATATTTGGTATGGAATCTTCCAAATTTGTGGTAGACATAAGCCAAACGTTCAAACCATCTGACACCATTAATCACGCATGTGGGACTCCTCTCCCAATCGTGTGCCTTCCTTTCTCCATGTGCTGACTCAACTATATATCCCATAGTGGAAAGATAATTCGTCTCATCTTCCAGGAATGACCTGTTCTGCTTCCTAAGGATCCACGCAGGGGTGGAGCTAGGATTTTAAGAAAGGAGATGCAACAAAAAAGTACACAGCAAAAAATAGGCTATAGAAGAAAAAAATTGCACACTAAAGATTGTGTACCTTTTAAGTATGTTATTGACGATCATCTTCTCCAGCATTGTAGTATATTAGTAACCTCCAACAAATCAACCTGTTAGTCACAGAAACATACATTTTCAACATTACAATAAAATCTAACTTTATATATATATCAAATTTAAATTATAAGAGAATATAAGAGAATATAGAACCTTTTAAGTATTTTTTTCATTATCATAACCCCCGAGTATTCAGTAACAACAAAATTACACCACAAGAGGCACGTTAGATAGTTATATCCACAAAAGTCCCAAAAAACTACCTTATATGCAGCATTGTTACCCAAAAAAAACACCTTATAAGCTTTACCAAAAAACCCAACTCTTACTATATTCAATAATACCCACGACGTGGTGCCATATCTTGAAATCGTTTTCTAATCTTTTCGTTGCTGATACTGCGAAAAATTTCTCGTTCAATATATGTGAGTAAACAGTTATTCATATACTCATCACCAATATGACTTCGCAAACGATTCTTCACTATCTTCATAGCGGAAACAGCAGATACCCATTACCCAGTATCTTAATTTTTCAAACAAGACAAATTATGCTAAAAACCCCAAAATTTAACATAAACCCTAACTTTTATTCATATCAAAATCTCCAAAATCAAATTGAACAAATACATCGATTCAACATCAGTTAAAGAAAAAATAATAAATACCCAATCTCTTAATTTACCATACATGACGAATTAAACTAAACATCCAATTACCCATAATTAAATTTAACATGAACCCTAATTTAAATTTCAAAACTAAAATCTTGGATTGAGAGAAGAAGGTACCTGGTAATGGTGATGTGATTTAAAACAATATAATGATCAACAACACATCAAAAAATATAACCCAAGCTCTTACCCTCAGTCGTGATGTAATTGAGAAAAGAGAAAAAAAAATTTCTTAAGAAAAAAATGTATGAGAGTTACGGAGTCTCTCCCAGTACTATCAACAATTGCGAACGGCTATAGGAGAAAGAAAGTCCATTGGACTTTTCTTTTGGGCTTGCTTTATTTTGGGCTGAAGGGGTGCAAAATATGAAATTTTAGGGGTGCAAACCTTTTTTTTTTTTTTTTACGCCTTGAAAATTCTAGGGTTCTATTGATTTTGAAAATTTGAGGGGATGCAACCGCACACGGTTGCAACATGTTGCCTCCACCCCTGGGTCCACGCATACTCTTCCGATGCCGATTACGAAAATGAGTATATTTTGTAAATCAACTGTAGCCGACATTTCGTTTTTATCTTCCAAAATGAGTTTCTTAGGGTGACCTCGTAAGCAAATCATTAGGAGGAAACTACAATATATTTATTTTCATTCTTTGTTCTTGGATTTCCCGTGAATGATCTGCCGCCCACTATTTGCAAAATTGTGTAACCACTTCTTGACTTTTATCCCGGACTTGAGCCATATCCTGGGTACAGTCGCAAGTTCCGACCATCATAAGGGTAAAGTTCTATATTTCCGATCAACCAGCTTTATTTCTACAAAATTAAACAAAATCATCAAATAAAGAACTAAGAAATGTAATTTGAGTGGTTAATATGTAAAAATTAAGCACTCATCAATTTTCACGTGTGAATATACTATTTGGCTTTTAGAAAAAAAGCCAAGAACCCAAAATATCTTGCGCCCTATGGCCGCTTAAAAATATAATGAATTTTTATTGCACTTATCGTTATTGCTTTTGAAATTAGTAAAATTGATCATTAATGAATTTTTATTTAGCCCTCCCGTACATAAAATTTTGGTTCCATGGCCGGTAGATAGACAAATATAATGTCTAATGAAGAGTTTTTCGGTCCAAATTAGAGCTAAAGTATAAACGTAAGAGAGGTATAACAGTTCCGGAATTCAGATTTTATTTCTGTTTTAGTTTTTTTTTTTTTTTTGTTGGTTAGTATCAGTCAAGGAGTGTATTCATATGTAGCAGCTCCCCCACTCTCTCTCATTCGTCTAAGTTCAAAGAGAAGATAATCAAAGTGGTTTCATTTTAGTAATTGGTCTCTCTCTGATAATTATAATTACTATTTTTTTACGCAACTCACTCCATCTAAGAAATGGTTTCCCCTATTTACCAGTTACCACCCACACTTTCCTATTTGGCACTCTCATTAATTCTCACTCCCACTTATCCTACTTACCACAAATATAATTTTTAATAAATCTTAATTATCACCTCTTGACTTTTTCTTTCTTTACACCCAAAATAAAACAATCCATTAACTTTTAGACAATAAAATAAAAACCCTAAAGTACAAATAAAATTTTCTTCACCATCTCCACCATTGACCAACTTTTTCTACTCCATTCCCACCAACAACCACCTTTTTTCTACTCCATCATCCCCACTGTCGACCACCATTTTCACTCGTCTTTGAAAGAATTTTCGTTTACCTTTGGATTCGATTTTAGATATTTTTGTAAATGATCAGACTACTATAAGAAAAAAAATCAGGAGAAGGAAGTTCAAAATTGAACGACTAGGACTTGTCTCGGAAGTCCGGACGACTAGCTACGACTATAGTTGAAAAACCTATTGAAATTCCTAGTAATTTCTGGACACCTAAGGCAGTTATGAGCAGTCGTAATCTTTATGACTAGTTTAAAACAAAAAAGAAGAATCGTAATATTACATTAAACATTTACAATTAACTATAACAGAATAATAACGGTTTACAAATTATCCAACTATTAATTCGTTTATTTCTCTACGAATTAGATATTACAAGATTAAGAAATAATAAGTTTTTGGTGTACGATAATTAAACAACATTATAACCTAGAGTGTTTTTAAATAAAAAAGAGATTAGTGAAGAAGAAGATACATAATAGTGGTAATAGTTATCGTCAAAATTAATTTGACTTTGGTATGTGGTAAATAGTGGTGCAAAACGTGCCGGCCCGGCACACGAAGTCGCGTGCTTCACGTGCCATGATATAAAATTGGATCATTGTCATGTAAAGTAAATGTTCTAGTCAAATATAGGTAACGACATTATAACAACGGTATTGAAATATATTTTCCAAATATTTAGGTATTATATGTGTTGTTCTAAAAATAAGCCAGCATAACAATGATAAAATGTCAAAAACTAGCTAGAATAAAGACTCTTTTGAGAAATATATGCAAAATGTGATGTATTGTGCCTTGTTATATGGTGTACTTGTGCATGCTATGTCGACATGCTTTATTAACGTGTTGTGCTGGGATGGGCCACGTGCTTATCCGTGCTGCGTGCTGTGCTGTGCTACTGAGCCGATTAGGCTAACCCAGCACATCCCACGAAACTAACATGCTGGGCCGTGCTATGCTAAATCACATGCTGGGATGGTCTGGGCTAAGATTTTAGCGTGATGTGCTGGGCTGTGCTCGTGCTGGCACAGCCCAATTTACACCTCTAGTGGTAAATATGAAAAAATAGAATTCAAAAGTAGAATTATATTAGAAATTATGGGAGGGTGGCAAATAGGAAAAATGTGGTGGCAAATAGGTAAAACCCTTTCAAAATGTCTTAGAAAATAAATATAATAGTAGGGTATGAAAAACCTTGCATTTTTAGGGGCCGCTCAAAAGGAATTAGGGGCCAATAATAAAACAAAAAAGGTCACCCAAACGCAAATTGTAGCCAGCCCTTATCTCGCGTAATTTATAATGGAAAAATTTCCCTTACATAATCGGTAGATAATATATGATTTTTATCCTCTGATTACATTCGGTAGATAAAATATGAAGCATTTGTCCGAATATAGTGGGTGAAGTATTTGAAGGATTGTTCCGCAACAAGCATATTCGGAAGATATTGCATTTGCATAAACTTCCGAATGTACAATGGCCCAATATCAGAATTTTGGAAAAACCAAAAATTTCCTGGTTTTGAACTTTTAATAATCGGAAGATATTGCATTTGCATAAATGTCCGAATGTATGTTGGCTAACCTTCAAAAATCCTTAGGTTAGCGCCTCTTGGAACCACCAAGAGCCATGGCATGGTTTGTTCTGCAACAAGCATATTCGGAAGATTTTGCATTTCCATAAACTTCCGAATGTACAATGGCCCAAAAATCAGAATTTTTGAAAAACCAAAATTTTCTGGTTTTGAACTTGTAATAATCGGAATATATTGCATTTGCATAAACTTCTGAATATATGTTGGCTAACCTTCAAAAATCCTTAGGTTAGCGCCTCTTGGAACCACCTAGAACCATGGAATGGTTTGTTCTGCAACAAGCATATTCGGGAGATATTGCATTTGCATAAACTTCCGAATGTACAATGACCCAAAAATCAGAATTTTTGAAAAACAAATTTTTTTATGGTTTTGAACTTGTAATAATCGGAAGAATAGAACATTATATTCTCTTCCGAGTATATATTGGCCCCAAGATGGAATTTTGCATAAATCACAATTTTGAGAACTTTTCAAAATATATATATTCGGTAGTTAGTGTATTTCCGATTATTGTGTCTCTACATCAATATATTCGGAACTTAAAAAATTCTTTAATCTACCGATTATATCCATTTTGTTCACAGGAAGATATGACCAACAATATTCGGAAGTTAATCTATAACTCTATCTCCCGAATACTGTCGATGTTCTTGAGAAATGAAGAACACGACTACATTCGGGAGTTAAAAATCATGCATATCTTCCGAATCTGGGAAAAAACAGAAAACCCTAGAAAAAAATTTTCTTCGTTTCATCGAATTAAAGCGACCTAAACCCAAAAAATGATAGAATCTTACCTAATTGGGGTTCATTACCCTTACCCATGGTTTTATAAACGAATCGACGATGTTTTTATTTGACGATTCACAACGACGACGATGAATTGAAGAAGAAGAGTTGAAATGAAGGAAGTTAAAATAAGATTTTGGTTTTTATTTTATTTTTTCTTTAAGGGCATAAAGGTAACTTCAAATTCCTATAGGGTGTCCCTTAGCTAGTGTCCTTGTATGGGCATAAATCAATGGCCCCTAATTCCTTTTGAGTGGCCCCTAAATATGCCAGGATGAAAAATGTTTCTCATTGGCAATTGAATTTTATATCTAATTTCACAATTGGGTCCATAGCTCAGTGGTAGATCATTTGACTACAGATCAAGAGGTCACCTGTTCGAACCCGGTTGGGACCAGTGAATGCAGCTTTTTCTCTTCCTTGACGTTAAAATCTTGGTCCCCTGAACTCAGCTTCAGATGATAAAATCATAAAAGTTACACCTGCACTATTGAAAATAAAGATAGTCCCGTAATCTGCTTGATGGTTTATCTCATCATAAATCCATTTACTCGGCCAACAGTCTCCGGTATTTCATGTTTTTTTTTTTGATCGGAAAAGAAGACTTTATTAGAAAGAAAAATATACAGAGGTAGCTACCAGAAGTAGGAAAACTGAAGAAAAAAAAAAAAAAAAAACTAAATTACATAAATATAGTTTCCCAAGTGTTAATGAGTGTGCTTGCAAAGTTCAGGTGAACACGTCTCCCAGCAGCTGCCGCCCAACTAAGAAGCAAAGATTTTGCGTCTATTACCAGATCAGAACCAGTCTTGTAGATATAGTCTTTTTCAAAAGTTCTACAGTTATGTTCACGCCAAATCACCCAACCAATGATTGCTGGAATCATCCCCCATATGAAGTTACCTGAGCTCGAGAAGAAATTATTGTCCCAGCCCTGAGCTAAAGCTGCGAAAGAATTTTGAAAAACCCAAGCGAAATTATCTCTTGGGATTAAAGATTGCCATAGTTTCGTAGTAACTTTACAGTGGATGAAAAGATGTTCTTGAGATTTTTCTGAGTTCCCACATAGGATGCAAGAATTATATAAATCCATTCCCTTGTGATTCAAATTGTCTATCATGTTTAGTTTTCCATGAACCAAGCACCAAACTAAAAAGTTTACCTTTGGAGGAATTGCAGATTTCCATATGAAAGGAGAAGGAAATTGATATGAGCCCTTAGAATCTCCCAGCTTTGAATACAAAGATTTTACACTAAAAATACCTGTAGTGTTGAGAGACCATCTTCTAGTGTCAGGAAGAACATCCAGCTGTGGTGGAGAGTCACCAATGAGCAGAATAATTGATGTAAACTCATGTGCTTCAATATCAGTCAAGCACCTCTTGAATTCAAATTTCCATCTATCTTCAACAGTAACCATGTCAGCCAGCTTTGTGTTCTTGTCTCTGCAGATTCTATAGATAAGCGGGAATGCAACTGAAAGAGAAGTATTTCCAATCCAGTGGTCATGCCAAAACGAAATCTTCCTACCAGAGTGAATGAAAATATTTGAATGAGCTGAAATGAGTTCATTTGTGTCTGCAATTGCTCTCCAGCAAGAAACCCCGTAAGAAGTGTTTACTTTTCCAGGAACCCAAACAGAGAAATCATTACCATATTTTCCAGAGATGATTCTATGTCATAGTCTGTTTCTTTCAACGCCATACCTCAAACACCAGTTAGCCAGCATAGTAAGATTCATCAATTTCAGGTCACAAACACCAAGACCACCTCTTGAAATATGAGCTCGAACCAAATCCCATAAGACCAGATGAGAAGATTTCGATCCAGTATCATGATCCCAAAGGAAATTCCTCATCTTCCTATTAAGGATTTTTAGCACAGAGGCTGGAGCTCTGAACAAGGAGAAATAGTAAATTGGCAGTGAGGTTAAAATACACTTAAGCAGAGTTAACTTACCACCTTTTGAAAGATTACAATATTTCCAAGTAGACAACCTAGCTTCAAACTTCTCAATGATTATATCCCAGATGTGCTTTGAATTATCCTTAGCACCAAGTGGCATACCAAGATAAATGAAAGGAAGAATGTCAATAGCACACCCAAACTCAGCTGCCCAAGCATTTAGTTCAGGTACTTATCCAATGGCAATAAGTCTTGTCTTTGTAGTGTTTACTTTGAGACCTGCAATGTATTCAAAGCAATGTAGTGCAGAGAAAAGATTGTGTAGCTCATCTTTGCTGTGGTCAATGAAAAATATTGTATCATCTGCTTAGTGTAAGTGATTCACAACAATACTGGTAGGAGAGACAGAGAAGCCACTAAAAAGATTCAAATTAGCATCCTTATCCATGTACCTTGAAAACCCTTCCATGGCTATATTGAACAAGAGAGGAGAAACAGGGCAGCCTTGTCTAACTCCTCTTGAGCTCTTGAAGTAGCCAAAAGCACTCCCATTTATAAAAACTGAGAAGGATGAAGTAGAATAACAGAACTTGAGCCAGTTACACCATTTTCTACCAAAACCCATCTTGGACAAAACAAACTCAATATATTTCCAATTAATCCTATCAAAATCTTTTTCTATATCAATTTTGCAAACAATTCCAGAGTTTTTTTATCTAAGTCTAGAATCCACCAGCTCATTAGCAATAAGGGTTCCATCTATTATCTGTCTTCCTTCAATGTAAGCACATTAAACTGGAGATATCAACTTGTCCATCACAAGTTTTAGTCTAGAAGAAAGCACCTTAGCAATGATTTTATAGACACTAGTTAACAAACAAATGGGTCTACAATCCTTTATTGTTTCAATATGATCTTTTTTTGGAACTAAAGTGATAAAAGTGGAGTTATGTTTAGAATCAATAGTACCAGTGGTGCAAAATTCAGCAATAGTATCCATTATGTCATTTTTGAGGAAACTCCAACACTTTAGAAAGAACATAATAGGGAAACCATCTGGACCTAGTGCTTTGTCATGACCAAGCTCCTTGATAGCATTAATAACTTCATCTTCTGTAAAGTTTTCCTCCAAGATGTCTGATTCTACTTGGTTGATACTTTCAAACTCAATGTCCACCAATTCTGGCCTGATAAGCTCCTCTTTTGTGAACAAAGTTTCATAATAATCTACAATATGCTCCTTAAGTTTATCTCTATCTTCAGTTAACTCACCATTGACATAAAGTTGCTTGATCCTGTTTGCTCTTCTTCTTGCAGAGGCTTGACTAATGAAGAAAGCAGTATTTTTGTCACCTTCTTTCAACCATTTTGTATTTGACTTGATCTTCCAAGAAATCTCTTCCATCTTGGTTATCTTCTCAAATTCAGTTTTCAGCTTGATCTTTTCATTCACCATAGTTTCAGACAGGATGTTATCTTCTGCATAACCATCAATGTCTTGTATTTCATCAAGAATCAAATTTAGCTTTGAATTTGTGATACCAAACACCTCCTTGTTCCATATCTTAAATTTCTCTTTTAGAGCTTTCAACTTTAGCCACAGAACTGTGCTAGTTGTACCTGCAAAACAGAAAGATTGCCACCATTCCTCTAATAATGAAAGAAAACCATTCTCCAAGAACCACATAACTTCAAACCTAAAAGGATTAGGACCCCAAGAAGGATCAGAAATGTCTAGGAGAAGATGAATATGATCTGAGGTAGGTCTGGCTTTAGCAAGTTGAGAGGAAAAAGGAAAATAAGCTTCAAAAGAAGGGGAGAGAAGGAATCTGTCTATTCTAGACATGACAGGATTAGATTGTCCATTGGACCAAGTATATCTAGCACCTTTCATAGGAAGATCAATGAGATCATGAGTGTAGATGAAATCAGCAAAATTCCTCATGATTCATGTAACTATAGAAATCACCATTTTAATGCAATATACTTGAGTAACAATACAAGAAAAAAGATGTTAAAGGTCATGTACCCAAAAACAAGAGTCGTGATTTATTTCACAACACCATTGCGATAGACGGAACCTAGACAAAAACAAGTAAATGGATAAACAGGAAGATAAGCATTTCCAAGAATACTAAGAAGATAATGAATTATCCTAAAACCAAAACCACATGAATTTAATAGAGTGGTACAAAAATCAAACCTAAGCTAGAATTGAGGAGATATTTCTTAGAATGGAAATCTGTACAACAAGATTACAAAGAAAAACAACAAATTGGATGTTTTGGGCAAACCAAATCCAAAAGTCTTAATACTTGCCCCCACTCCTATCCTTAGGTTCACCTTCAATACCAACACTATTTTCGCAGGACAAGTTAAAGACTAATTCCAGAAAATCTCTATAAAATTGAGTTGTGGTAAGGATAATATATTTTCTGATTCCAAGGGATAATTCATTAAAAACCCATGAAGAATATCCTAAATGAATCCTATTATTCCAAATCTATAGTAACTGAGTTTCCAAAATGTTTGGCTAATATAATCGTATATATTACAAGGGATAAAGAGGTTATATCAGGCCTTCGTTGGATTCGTTGGTGTATGCTTTTAAGTGAGAGAGTTACTAGGCAGTCATACTGAAATAGCCATTGTAGTGATAATTCCTTAGTTCGGGGCACATGCTGGCTGATTGAACAGTAACCAATCCTTTTCTAATACGTCCCGTTATCTGTTTGGGGATCTATCTCATAACGTAAAGGATAAAAAAATCAATCCCGGAGAGAGAAAAGAACCGTTAAGTAGTTAATGTTCCACGTGTGTGATTATATTAGTGTGAAAGTTACATTTCTACCCTTTTCATTTGAAATACTATCCTGTTCATCATCATCAACGGTGCCTTACTCTTAATGTGTCATTTAAAAACAATCTTTGGTGCATGCCTTACTCTTGGCAAACCCGCACTGTTACCTCAGTAAATGGGAAAATTACAATAAAAAATTGAACTTTTATGTTCATCTTCAACGTTGTTCTCTTGATCTCTCAATTTCTCTCGCATGATATTTCCCCCTTCAAGTTTCTCTCACTTTCTTTCTCTGCATAGAAGATAACTAAATGGCAAGGATCGCGACGGCGGAGCCCCGCGATACCAAATTAAAAATGCACGAATGGGCGAGGCGAAGCCACATCACACCAAATCAATCGGGACTGGGCGAGGCGAAGTCGAGCCAAGCATGCATTGCGATGGGGCGAGGCGAGACGAAGCCGAGCCCCACCAAATCAAAAATCCTAAGTGATGGGGTGGGGCGAAGCCTCGCGGCACCAAATAAAAATGTGTGACAGGGCGAGACATAGCCACATCACACCAAACCAAAAATATGGTTAAAAGTAAAAATAATGATGGTAGATGATTTTGGGTCCACCCGATGCGTAGCACGGACACAAAATCTAGTCATCATAAAAATCCTAGTAAGCAACAACAGCTACAACTACAAGAATAACTGCAAGAATAACCAAACCAAACTTTCCAATAAGACCCTTAGAAATAGTCACAGCGCTGCTTGGTGAAGGAGAAGGAGCTGGAGCACTGACTGATGGTGAAGGTGCAGGAGCGGAATAAGAAGGTGATGGTGCTGAAGTTGAAGTTGAAGCAAGAGGGGAGGAATCACGAGCAACTTCAATATCAACTCTAATATCAACTTTTTGTCCCAATTTACGGTGGTCAGGAACTCCACAAATGTAGAATAATTGTCCCTCAGCCTTAATTGGAATTGTATCTTTGCCGGAAGTGAAGGTTTTGATTGGTATTCCCATAGCTATTGGGGTTATGGATTTTCAGTTCATGGGGGCAGCATGGGATCCGTAATAGGCGAGAAAATTACCCATTTGATCGAGCATGCGACTAATAACCAGCTCATTGCTTCGTATTATCGGGATCCAAAGAAACAGTCACTATATGATGTATTGATCATATCTCACACATATCGGATCCTAGCTACTTAACGGTTTATTTCTCGTTCCGGGATAGATATCTTAATTTTTTTCCCGTTATGGGATAGATCCCCAAACAGATTTCTGAAAATGGGACATATTCCCAATTTTCTTTTTTTAAATTTACTCCCCCATCTCAAAAAATAAAATTTGGCTCCATGAATAACCCCTCGGGCGATAATAAATCTTACATTTGTTTCATTGTTATCTTAAATAGATTTTAGGTTCTGCAATTCGTATGAATTCAAACTATGTTTGCAATACAAAACAAATGACAAGTGCCATGCATATGGTGAATGCAAGTTATATGTACGACACCTCTCTTTTTTACCTTTTCCCTCCTACAACTAAAATAAGTTTGTTATGGATTTTTTTGGAGCTACATTGTAACAAAAGTACGAAAAAAAATATGATAGAAACACATCATGTAGCAGCCGTTTACGTGTTGATGGTGTCGCGACATCTTTTTAACCGTTTACCTACGTGTAACCCTTGAATTTTCAGCTTAAGAATGATTAAGATGGTCATATAGAGACGCGCATCAGGGTACACCCTTTCACTGACTCCATAAAACTCATGAATTTTCTCTCAATTGTCCTTACATGATATTTAATATTTGTGGGCAGCAAAAATCACTATCTCATCGTGACTATGAAGCTTAAATGGGACTTGCAATATCTCAGAAAGAATCCTATTAATGTCCAAAAGGAAAAGAAAAAAAAAATGAATGCAATTTTCTCTTTTCTCCATCTAAACTCAACTTGGTCCCCTAAATTGATTGATGCTATCTCATAAATCATATCCACCAGATATCTCATGCTAGGAACAAGAAGATAGGTTGGTGTTCATGAGTGAAGTATAAAATTCACTTAAAACCGGTAATGGCTAGATGTGGATACTAAGGCTCACCTCGCTATCTTGTAAAACAGAATGATAGATGTTGGTAACCCAATTACCCAAGGCATTATTCTTAGTGCTTTGTGAAAGGTTGTCATCTAACACGTATAACTCCACTTATACCACTTTAAAAATCAATCGTTGAAAATTAACGAACTTTCAAACGTTAAAATCAAAATTGGTAGATGACAAGGTTTTGTATTTCGGAATATGCTTATTTTTTTGTGGGTATATACGCAAATATCTGTATGACGAGCATATCCTCAAAATATTATTTTCATATACACTACCGTTTAAGTTTTGTTAAGAAAATGTCTTCCAAAATGTGAGTGTAGTATGGATTTAAGAGTGTGAGAAAAACCTCTCTTTTCCAAAAAGAGGCGAAGAAGATAATGATTTCTCCTTTAAAAAAAGCTATGAATTTAATAGAGCACTACTAAAAATCAAACCTAAGATAAAATTAGATAGATATTTCGTGGATTGGAAATTGGTGTATAACAGGATAACAAAGAGAAACAACAAACAACAGGTTGGATGTTTTCGCCAAACAAGCTCCAACGACTTAATTACATTCCCAGTTTCCCCCACTGCCATCCTTAAAACATCTCCAATGGACTTGGTGTGGATTCTATGTGTAAATGTTTCTTCACGGATGTAAGATCAAAATTTCCTTAATTTGAGGAGGTGAAAAAGAAATATCTCTAACCATATAATCTTTTATTTTACTTTGAATCTTTTTTAACCAGATTCAAAATCAAAATTTTAATACATTCCATAATATCTATAGATAATTATAATTATGACGACCTCTAAGAGAACCTCTGAAACTAGAGGATAACCTTGAGGATGTCTATATTATTGCCATACACATCATCTTCATATTCTGGATTTTTTGGTTAAATAAACAAAAATCTCACTTTTTCTTAAATTTAGGATACCTTTAATGTCTCATTGGAGATGCTCTTAGGTTCACCGTCCATTCACTTTAATTTATTCGGGATAAATTAGGGTATGAACGCTGTCAAACTTAGATGAGGAGTTAAGATTATTTTTATTTTTTTGAAACTTAAGGAATGAATTGATTAAGAATAAGTGATTATAGCATGAGTTTCTTCCTGTAACTGCTCAGCAAAGCAGTTAGGAGGAGATAAAGATAACCACACTGCTTAATCTATCTGTTCTAGCCAACTTAGACAAAATATCAGCTACCTTATTTTTCTCCTTTAGGACATAATGACAATGCCAAGAGCTAAAATAACTATACAAATTTTTGATGTCTAACACCATATTGTGAAGTCTCCAATCTAAAGAGAACGTGTCTTTATTTAGTGACAAGGAGTTAAGCTTCACCAATATTTAGTGACTTAAACATACGACCGATGTCTTGCTTGACGTATCCCTTTCTCCCGTCATTTGCATCAGGTTTCATAAAAGGGTCACTGTGAGGCGGTTTTACTAAATTGATATTCACTGCCATACACAATTGCTGGCTGATTAAACAATGGACAATAATCTAATTCTTTACCATTCTCTCAATTTACTCCCCCATCTCAAAAATGAAAGTTGGTTAAGGGAATACGTAGTGAGATAACTATCCCTCATGTAATGGTAAACCTTACACCTGTTTCATTGTTGGCTTAAATACATTTTAGGTTCTGCTATTCGTCTGTTAACAAATTGTGACTCGCAATATAAAGAAAATGATTACTGCCGAATATATGATATTGATGAGTGCAAAATATATGATTTGGCAATCCCTTGTTAAAAGGGTATACGTATATATAACGCCTCTCTCTTTTTTCACCTTTGCCTCTCCTACATACAACGATAACTACAGCTTGATTTGGCTAAAACTAAAACAAAAACAAGACAATTTTGGCCTTTGAGGACCCATTGAAATAGGCTCTCAAAGAATCATTTATATTTTAGTGTCCAACAAAAAAAAAAAAAGTGAATGCAGTTTTCTTTATTTTCTTTGCACTCAATTTCTTGGTCCCGTAAATCTATATCCACCAAACGTCTCAGATATTATATCCTGCAAATGCAACGACAGGTTGGATGTATACTCTTGGCATGTTTTAATGTGGTATCAATCGGTTTATTATGTGTACCACCGGATTGATCGCGTAGAGATCAAGTAGAACACAAGGCCATGCCTGGATCGAAGGGCCTATAAACTCACCATTTTGATGCAATATACTTGTGTAATACAAAGTAAAAGAAGGTCGAGCACCCAAAAAATGAGAGTTTTCATTAACTTCGAAGCAAAAGTAGGACAATAAATGGATAAAAAGGAACTGAAGAATTGGCAAATATAATGCTAAAAATTAAATCACACAATCGATAAATTTACAACCCCAAGGTCGAGCTAAAAGAATAAGCACCCACCGATAATAGCAAGAACAAGAATTAATGGAAGTATTTGCGTTGGCATAAAGCTCCTCTAACGACTTCGTGCTCAGATAATCTTTCAACCCAGAACGAATCTTTTTGGACATCTATTAATCAAAGACAGTCTTTTTTAACCTAAGCAAAAAATGATTAAGCTTCCACCAAAACAATTGGCCATCTTTACATCTACACTCTCTAATTTATACAACAATAACCTAATACTTCGATTATTATTTCAATTTACTCCCCCATCTTAAAATGAAATTTGGCTAAGTAAATACATACGAGTAAGATAAAAGACCAAACTTAAATCACCTTACATTCGTTTCATTGTTAACATTAATAGATTTTAGGTTTTAGGTTTTGCTTTTTGCATGCATGCAAATTGTGACTTGCCATAAACAAATGACCAGTGACATAAATGCAAACTATATGAATTTTCGGTCTTTGCCATCAACGTGAGAACAATGATTTGGTAAAACTAAATAAACATATTGTTTTGGGCTTTTAGCCTGTAAGAGCTACATTGTAACAAAATAACTTCAAATTTAGAAGTGGCAGAAAACGTCATTAGACAGCCACAATGGGACGCTTGTTTGTTAATGGCGATGTAGAAGCTCTCAACTGACTATTCCGTCGAAATTAACTTGCATATACTCTGATGGATTTCTTGCTCAAAATTGGTTAGAATGTCCATGCTGGAAGCGGTATTGGTTGATACCCTGCCACTAACTCCACATAATTACAATAGGTTATTTAAGCACTATCAAATGAGAAAACAAGAAAGTACTAAGGGGGCAGCATAAATCACCTGGCTCATTGATGGACAATGTATAAGGGTTTCATTATATGCTCGGAAAGGACCATTCAGCAGAACTTCTTGGCGTGGAAGTTGAATATTTTAAAAGGCAAGAGCAACGGAGTTTGGAGAATCCTTCCTAACGCAATTGTTTAGATGCGTCGTGTTTTTGGTGGCAGGGGTTGTTCTAATGAAGAATTATCTTTGTAATCACATCTACAGTTATTTTTTGGCTGTTGAATTAGAAAATCTCCGTAAATATCTCAGTGGATTGTGTGCTTTTGGAATGTAAAGCTTTGGGCATGAATGGTATTTAAGGATTTTTTTTCCTTTATTATTCAAAGGGAAATTTTCATTAAAAAACCAAACATAAATCGTAGCACGTTTAGCTCAAGAGTCTCCAAACGTTATTACAATTAATCTACGTCAAGCATAGACAAAAAGGATTGTGCAATTTTGGTAGTGACCTTCACCAATATGTGACTAAAACACAAGGAACATCGGCCTTGCACGTCTTTTGCTTCATATCTTTCTCCAAGTTCCTTCTGGTCTGACGTAGAGGTGTAAAACGTGCCGGCCCGGCACAGCCCGGCACACGAAGTTGTGTGTTTCACGTGCCATGTGCCGTGCTGTGCTGTGCCAATGATTTAAACGTGTTGTGCCGTGCTGTGCTTTACTAGTCAAAAGCTAGGCACAACACAGCACACGAATAAACGTGATGTGCCGTGCTGGCACATGTGTTATAAACAATTTGAAATCACTTAATGGTATACATTAAGTCGGACATTATTACGAGAATCTAAATAGACAACATATCATTTGAATTTTTTTCAAGTAAAATCAACAAGTTTATTCAATAAAAAGAAATAGCCCATCAAATATAAAATTGGATCATTGTCATATAAATTAATGTTCTAGTCAAATATAGGTAACGACATTATAACAACGATATTGAAATATATTTTCCAAATATTTAGGTATTATATGTGTTCTTATAAAAATAAGCCAGCATAAAATGTCAAAAACTAGCTAGAATAGTGACTCTTTTGTGAAATATACACAAAATATGATGTATTATGCCTTGTTATATGGTGTACTTGTGCATGCTATGACGTGCTTTCTTAACGTGTTGTGTAGGGCTGGGCCATGTGCTTATCCATGCCGCGTGCTGTGCTGTGCTACTGTGCCGATTAGGCTAACCCAGCACAGCCCACAAAACTAACGTGCTGGACCGTGCTGGGCTAAATCACATGCTGGGCTGGGCTGGACTCAGATTTTAGCGTGCTGGGCTGGGCTGGGCTCGTTCTGGCACAGCCCAGTTTACACCTCTAGTCAGACGAGATGTTATACTATTCTTTCAATTCACTCCCCCATCTCGAAAATGAAATTTTTGGCCAAGTAAGATATAAATAATAGACCTCACAAAATGGTAACATATGTTTCCTTGTTAACTTATAAATAGATTTTAAGTTTTGTGATCCGTATTTATACAAAATTTGACTTGCAATACGAATCAAATGACCAGTGCCAGATAAATGACGAATGTTAACTATATGAATTAGCCATTCCTCGATAAAAAGGTAAAACAAGTTTTTTTTTAAGATTTGCCACTCCAACAAGAGACTACAGCTCCTGTGTGACAATTGGTCAAGCCCTTATCAAATGAGAACAAGACAAAGTACGGGCAACAAAAATCGTATTGATGATTTAATGTCTACAAGGAAAAAAATGAATGAAACATTCTTTTCTTTGTCATAAAATCCATCCATTCCACCGATTGTCGCAGTTATTTTATGATGGTGAGCGAAGAAACCATAGTACTGATAGTGTAATACTGTAATCATCTCATTATAACAGAGAAGAGATCATCAAGTAGAACAGTAAATAGTTAAAATGGACATGAAGGTTTAGCATTTCCGAGAGTAGGCGAAGAAGATTATGAATTCTCCTAAGAAGAAGACTAGGAACTCAGTAGAGAGTAAGTTGCTTAGCCGGCACAACAACAACTTAATATGTCCTCATCATTTCAATTTACTCCCCCATCTCAAGGATTGTAAACTCTCAAATTAATTGAAGTTTGGCTATGTAAATTCATGATTGAGGTACCAAACTGAAATAACCTTACATTAGTTTTATTGTTAACTTAAAAGATTTTAGTTTCTGCTATTTCGTATGTATACAAACGGTGACATAAAAAAAATACAAAACAACAGCCAGTGCCAAATAAATGATTAATGCAAACTATATGAATCGGCCATTCCTCGCGATATCAATGACTTGGTAATCTGATGAATTTTCTGCTCAAAATTGGTTAGAATGCCCATATACGGGTGTGCATGGCGTGCGTGCACCTTGCCACAGACTCCATAGAATGACAATTGGCAGCAAAAATATCACCTTCTCATTGATGACCCGGAAGCGCTTATATAAGTTGGACACTTATAATATGCTCTCAATGGATCATTCATATTATGTCCAAAAAGAAAAATGCGAAAGCAGTTTTCTTTTCTTCATTTACATTCAATTTCTTGGTCCCGACTGATTCATACTTTACAATGAATCCATCCATTCAACCCATTGTCTCAGATATTTTATTTGTGCTCAGATAGCGGCGACAGGTTGGAGCAATCACTCACTTTATTTTGTGTGGTATCAAACGGTTTTGTGTGTTCCACTGGATTGATCGCGTAGTCATTTTATCATACCAGAGAAGAGATCAAGTAGAACTAATTTACATTTTCCTTCTTACATACATATAGTATCAACACAATGAGAATTGTTATGTTCTCATGATAATCAAGAAACAAGAATTGTTGCAGAGATGAAAAGAGAAAGAATTATTGTATTTCAGATAATAGAAAAACGTTAACAATTATAGCTCAGTTCTGACATATTTATTACAGATTTTAATACAGCTGTCTTACTCAGACAGGACACAAATATCTGACTGAATAACAAATGATACTCAAGTCAAGACTGACTTGACATGAGTTGACTAATATTCCTATTAGGCCCCCTCAAACTGATAATGGTAACAGTAATAAGTTTGAAAGAGAGAACAATACTAAGGAACACAAAAAAAAACATGCCTAGGAAATAAAATTATGTTTTCTACAGAAAACAGAATTTTCTGTTTGATTTTTATTTATTTTATTATTTTTGTTCTTCTTTACACGTTTGGTATTTTTCGATTCTTTTCAGATTTGGAGCGGAGCTAAAAGGAAAGGAAAAAGTGTTCTAAGAGGAAAGCATCACCAAAGAAGGAAAGAAAAGAGGAGTCCAAAGGAGTGAAGAAGAAGATTTTTGTATATAGTTATTTTTATTTTATTTTATTTTATTTTTATAGATTTTATTACTTTTTATTTTTAGAAATTGTAAATAGGGTTTTATTGTTATTCTTGTAATTTTTTATTTATTTTTTTTATTATTTTTGGACTTTTTTTTTATTTTTATTTTGGACATTTGGACTTTGGACTTTTATTATTTTTAAAAACCCTAAGGAAGGGTTAAAATTAAATATAAACTGTTTGCAGGGAAGGACGACGATTACGATATCGTCTCGGCCCCTCGGGTTCGCACACTGACATAGGAGTTAGTGGCCCGAGTCGACTTCAGCGGTTCTACGCCCGTCTGGTACGGGAGGTAAACTTTTAAACACCCGCGAATCCCCTTTCAGCGGGTTTACTGTCTTCCTTAAGGTGCATATATGCTGAGGAATTGAATACGGACATTTATTTTCCTAGTAAAGGGCAAGGCCTGACCATACAAGATAAGGGTTTGGATTTCATCACCGTTCTCTTCTTGCCCGCCTTAGGAAAACGATACCGAACGCGAACCTAAGCTTAAAATATTGACTAGAACGAGACTGATAGGGTAACGAGCTTATAGGAAAGTCGTTCAAAAGGATCGTATTGGGTATCTTGTTAGCCTAACTCAAAGTTCAGGAAGATTACTGTAAGTCGATTATAGCCGCCTTGTAACCCAGGGAAACGTTGCCAAAGAGGTGGAGGTATCAAAGCTCCTCTGAGCTTCTCCTACTTCTCTTCGACTTACTTTATTCGGATCGTCCTATGAGGTTTGCTAAAATTATACCCAGTTGCCTCTTGGAAGAGTAGAAGCTGGTCTAGAAACAATCTAAGTGGAGCCATCATGCTTTTTGTTTGCTAGAAATCAATAGGGTTGATTTTGTTGAGTCGTCCTTGTTTTGCGATTGCTTACCCTTCCAATTTAGGAATTTCGTGTGTATGCCTGAACGTAAGAGAGACGTCCTAGGTAGATTTGTTAAAGAAAAACCTAACAGTTCAAAGCGTCTCGATTACCACCTAGAAGGACCGATTTTCGGAGAATCCTGTTATGAACGTACTCCTTTTACTGAAGAGAGAATCCCCAATACTCCGATAGCACCAGAAATGGCTACTTTGAAAGCTTTGTTGAATCCGACTAGGACTACTCGTCCCTCGTGTATTAGGTTAGCTGACACAGAAGCCAATTATGAGCTTAGACCTGGGACCATACAGATGCTCCCAATCTTTTTAGGGAAAGAAAATGAAAACCCTTATTTCCATGTTAGGGATTTTGAAGAAATTTGCAGTACCTTAAGAATTAGAGGCTTAGATGATGATGCTTTGAAACTTAGGTTATTTCCCTTTTCCCTGAAAGATAAAGCCAAATCGTGGTTGTATAGTTTGACTCCTGAGTCAATCGAAACATATGAACAACTTACATCTGCCTTTTTCAATAAGTTTTTCCCTAGGCATAAAACATCGTCGATTAGGACGCAAATCTGCACATTCTCACAACAAGAGGGAGAATCTTTGTATAGGTGTTTGGAAAGGTTCAATGATTTGTTAACACAATGTCCTCACCATGGTTTAGAAAAGGTTAGGCTAGTTCAAATCCTTTATGAGGGTTTAGATTATTCCACAATATCCACGGTTGAAACTCTGTGTCCAGGTGGGTTTGAGAACCAAACTGTTGATGCGGCAATGACATTTTTGAATGAAATCGCCGAAAAGACCCAACAATGGGAAAATAGTAGGGAACCCCAGAAAACAATTCTTCTAAGCAGAGGAAACGTTAATAGGGTAGAAAGAAGCTATGAATCAGATGCCAAGATAGCTGCGATAGCTAAAAGGTTAGAAGCTCTAGAAGTGGGTCACACTAGTGGTAGATTGGAGCCTTTTTTGGAAGGCCAGAATAATGAAGAGCAAGCCAATGCTCTTTATAATAACACTAGACTCGATAATAGTCATAAATTTGACCCATATTCAGAAACCTATAATCCGGGTTGGAGAAACCATCCGAGCCTTTCATGGTCTAAGGGACAGAATCAAGGTCAGTATAGTAACTCTAATGCTCCCCCAGGTTTTAGTTATGCTAAGAATCCTTCGGGACAAGGTCAGTTTTAGAATCAGTCGGATAAGAGAATCCTAAGCCTAGAGGAGTCTTTCGTTTTGTTAACTTAGCAAACTGCAAAATTTCAGCAATCGGTAGAACTAAGTCTACAAGCTAGTAACAAGATAGGACGAGAAAATAGTCAGGCTATTTCCGAGTTAAAAACCCAGGTAGGTCTGATAAATGAGTCTCTGAGAGAAAAAGGTAGGTTTCCTAGTCAAACACAACCCAACCCTAGAGGAGTTCATGAAGTAGGTGCAAAACCATCGAATTAATTGAATGCTATTAGAACCCTTAGGAGTGGTAGAATTGTAGACAATGAGGTAACCATGCCCGATAATGAACATACTGTAGTTCACCCCTCAGGACCACCCATAGCTGAGGAGACCGATAAAGTTTCTAATGATGTCAATTCAGTCCCTGGGAGGTCTGATTCTGTGCCTAGAGCCCCGTTTCCCCAGCTATTAGTACCAACAAAAAATGAATCCAACTTTAATGACATTATGGAGGTTTTTAAGAAAGTTACCATAAACCTTCCGTTACTAGAAGCAATTAGGCAACTTCCGGCTTATGCCAAGTTCCTCAAGGATATGTGTACGCGAAAGCGAAAGCTTAGTGTCCCTAAAAAAGCCTTTTTAGCCTGTCATGTAAGTTCGATCATTCAGAACACCACATCTCCTAAGTATAAAGACCCAGGTGCCCCTACCATTGCTTGCACGATTGGAAAACACAGGGTGGAAAAAGCTTTACTTGACTTAGGAGCTAGTGTGAACTTACTTCCGTACCATGTGTACTTACAACTGGGACTTGGTGAATTGAAACCCACCAAGATAACACTGCAGTTAGCTGATAGGTCTGTTAAAATTCCTCGTGGTGTGATAGAAGATGTTCTTATTGAGGTCGACAAGTTTATTTATCCTGTGGATTTTGTAGTCCTAGATACACAACCTGTCCCTGACCCAGAGAATCAAATACCGGTGATTTTAGGTTGCCCATTTTTAGCCACGTCTAATGCTGTTATCAACTGTAGGACCGGGCTTATGAACATATCCTTTGGTAATATGACCACTGAACTAAATGTCTTTAATGTTACCAGACAACCTTCTGATTTAGAGGAAGTGAATATGATTAGTACTTTGGTTCAGGATCTAGTTCAGGATAGTTGGGACGACACTTTGTTTGGTGATTCTTTAGATGAATTTGATGAGACAATTATCTTAGGTGAGATAGAAGACCAAACTTTAGAACTGGAAGAAGCTCTTGAGTATTTTAACGACTCTGAGGATCCAGAAATTCAAGCCATAGTTAAAGGTCTTACGGAGAGTAGTGATTACCCTAAGTTTGGGGGTAGTGATGGTTCTACTGATCGTCAAGTTTCCCCATTAGAAGTACCTAACTTGGGACTCGAGCCTAGTGCATTTGAGGTATTACTTGAGTCTATTCAGACTCCACAACCCGATCCTCCCGATACTATCCAAGAGGAAATCCATCTATTAGAGACCCGTTATTCGGATAAATCTGTTTGTCAAGACATCCATATGAAGCCCAAGTAGGCGCCCCAGATAGGTCCAGTTGTCTTGCAAGAAACTTTCAATAAGGTTGTGCTCCGTCTGTTAATTTTTCTAATCCTGTGCAGTTGTCTCATAAGTGGCAGTGCTATTTGGTTCTGATGACCCACAGTTATTTCGACTACTGATATATGATTTGAAAGGGAATTAGCCATTTCATGGTACTTGATGTCTGGCTGAAGACTTTAAACTTAGCACTTCTTGGGAGGTAACCCATGGTTCAAGCAACACAGTAATATCTTTCCTTAACTCTTTTGCTTCAAATGGTAACAGTTTCTCCTTGTTCATGCTTTTAATTTTATCTTTAGAACATTGAGGACAATGTTAGATTTAAGTTTGGGGGTATGGGAGAAACTTTTTAGTTGCATTTTAAACTCCAGAGCCTAGAAATTTATGCCTATTAAGGATGGCACTAACCAATCTAAGTGGATGGAAGCATTTTGGTTTAGGAGTTGAGGAACCAATCTGACTAGATGGAAACATCTATAAGAGTCTATTCATAAAAGCACGGAGTTCAGGTGTTAGAAATAACATGATAGTTTCACCATATCTCGGAATCATCTTATTACTTCTGTTTTTGTTTTTGCAAATTTTTATGTTGATGTCTGCTGGGGTTAAATAGAGTGATTGAGTTACCAAAAAAAAAAAAAAAAAAAACCAGACCAGACCAATTAGACCAATCGGAATAAATAACACTTGGATAGCAATATGTGTGTGTTCTCCCTGTCTCCGTCGCCTAAACAAGCGTGGAATGCAGGATCCACGGGAATTACCATGTAATCTGCTGACAAGAAGCATGCGCTTGGATCCAAAAGATCTAATCATGTCGTTAAAAAATAAATAAAAATAAAATAATGGTTTATTATAAAGTCGACCACTGGTTCCCTTGTATATGCCAGCTGAGTTGATGTAGATTTAGGATTGTCGACCACTTGTTCCCTTGTATATGCCAGTTGTGTTGATATTAGTCCAGACCAGTATCTCAATCCACTAGGTAATAGGTTCATCTTGGCATTGAAGTCCATTCGCAACCATCTATTTCTATATCCATCTTCTTAATCTATTCATGTGATTTGTATGATTCCAGATATTGATGTCCATAGTGCGACTATCTGAGTAGAGCTCTGTCACTTATATATTAATTTTAGTATAATTGAGTGCAAACTCATATACAGCAATTGGAATTTCGCATCAGGGTACTTCCTCCCGTAATCAATAAGTATGCCAACCAAGGAGGTTCTTTAGTGCATTCCAAGGTTTTGCGTAGATAGCTAGGGTCTGGAGTAAAGGTTTTGTGGGTACACCTCTGGTAAACCCTCCCGAGACTATAACTCGGCCGCTAGGGAAACCTAGGGGTTTAAAGGCTTGTTGCACATGCTAAGTGCAATCGACGATGCCTGTGACAGTGAGTTAGGATTTTATTTTGTAGTTTTAATTTGCTCGGGACTAGCAAATAATAAGTTTGGGGGTATTAAAAAAACAGAATTTTCTGTTTGGTAAAAAGATTCGTAGTTTTATTTTGTAGTTTTAATTTTCTGATGTGTTTTGTAGTTGTAGTGGTAAAAAGATTCGTTGCTCGAACTTGTGAAGGATAACTTTAGACTTAAATTCAAAACTAAATAGAAAAATCACTAAAAATTATAGCAAACACTGACAAACTTGATATCAATATTAAAAGAACACTGAGGCTAAGATTCCACTATTTTTCCAAGTTCAAAGTGATTTTATCTAGTATTTATATTTATTCAATTTTTGCGTTTAATTTGATTCTAAGCTATTGCAACATATAGATTTTCAAAATAACAAGTGTAAATCCAAAGTATAAAGCATCAAGAACCTATGGCTAAGCATGCTCTATCAAAAGAAATAACAATTGCTTAACAAAAATCATTCAAACAACTATAAATCAAGGCAAATAATCATAAATATAATTGAAATAAAATAAATAAAATAGAATATACCACTTTTTGTTGGAAAAATAGCTTCCTCTATCACCTCAGCAATGGGGTTTATCTCCTCATATTAATCATAATCTAAAAATACATGTTTATAGCTCAAAAGTTGATTAAAAGGGAAAAAAGTGTTAAAACAGCGGATTCTGCAGTTGCTGAAGGTCTAAATCAGAAGTCGGAATTGTTGCTGAAAGGCTTCGGTGACTACAGGAAGATGCGACCGTACCTCGTTATCACTGAAAATAAGTCTGCTTCTGCAACTGTCTCTGAGGGTCTAATGTTCTTCGTGTTCTTCTTCTTTGCAGCAGCAGAAAAGTTTCTGTATCGACTCCAGTTGATTTTTTTACGCTTCTCTAAGGCTCTAAACTTCTCCAAACTCTCCCAAATTGTTCGTATCTCTAAATATGACTCGAATCAACCTATATATAGCCACTAAACACAAAATTTCTCGAGTTAATCCATAAATATTCTCGGTTTTTTTCTCCTCAAGTTACGGGATTTTTTTCCCTCTTTACGCGTCAACTTGGTTTCCAAACTCTCTTAAACTCTCTCAAGACTGAATAAGGACTCCATACACTCCAATCTTGCCGTAAAATCTTCACAAACTTCTTTTGTAAACCGAAAACAACTCAAAATATGAATTCTCCCTGTTTTGCTCCAACACAGATTTCTATCCCTGTTTAATCGATTCTACAGCTCATACCATACTTGTTTATCCTTAACAGGGTTAATCCAACGTAAATCAGCCCTTGAATCTCCTTAAAAATCGTCTAAAAATCAAACAGAAAATTCTGTTTTCTGTAGAAAATTTTCCCGCCAATTTTGTTTTGAAAATTTGAGAAGAAATGTGACCTCCCCCTATCCAGTGCCGGTCTGTGCTTAGCAGCTGCTTGGAAATGGGTTACCCCTTATCCAAAATGAGAGTCCGAATAGCAAGTGTCCTCCCAGGAGCCTTTAACAACTTTTCGAGCCAATTTTGCCGCAAAAGCCTATTTCTCCAAAAACACCTACAAAGGGATAAAATACCAAAATTAGTACAAAAATGGGTACTAACAATATATACAATAGAGATGAAAATAGACACATAAATGCGTCTATCAACTGCCAATCCACATGAAGAAGTAGAAGCAGTAATACCAGTAACTAAGTCTGCTGAAGTAGAAATATTTGCAGAATGAACTGAAGAATCCCTTGTTGTAATAGATGAAGTAGAAGTAGAAGAACCAATATCAGAACTGACTGAAGTAGAAGCAGATGAGCCAAGCAACTGTTGCCCTTGGTGCCTGCTTTAAACCATATAAAAGAAGCACCATCATTTGTGAACCAGCGACATATACAAACATAGAAAAATCTGAAACTGTTCTAACAAAGCCATAAGACAGTAAGGAAGAACTGAATTTTTGAAACCATGCCCTTGGTGCCTGCTTTAAACCATATAGACTCTTTTTCATATGACACACTTTATTAGGAAATGCTTTACTAATAAAACCTGGTGGCTGTTTCATGTAAACATTCTCAGTCAAATTCCCATGTAAAAAGGCATTGGATACATCTAATTGCCTGATTGACCAACCTCTTGTAACAGCAACACACAACACTATTCTTACTGTAGTGGACTTAACAACAGGACTAAAAGTCTCTCCATAGTCAATTCCATCTAGTTGATTATACACATGAGCTACTAATTCTTGATTTACACCTATCCACTGTACCATCTGATTTTAACTTAACTCTGTAAACCCATAAAATATTCATATGAGGTTCAGGATCCACCAAATCCCAAGTACCATTTCTTTGCAAAGCAGCATTTTCATCTTTCATTGAGATTTTCCATTCTGGAATTTGGATTGCCTCTTTAAAGCTTTTTGGTTCAGTTGGAGTATTGAGCAAAGAAGCAAAAGCAGATGGAAGAGGATATTTTACAGAAGTATAAGAAACATGATCAGGAAAGATTTTGCAATACCTCTTTGAGATCTAGTGACAACTCTAGAAGAGGAAATTTGAGGTGAAGAAATGGATGGAATATCCTCAATAACTAGAGAATCAGAAGAAGAACAAGAAGAAGTTTTGTCTTGAGTATGAGAAAAATAAAACTCAGTTTCAGAGAAAAAAACATGTCTGGATATGTATGTTCTTTTTGAAATTGGATTGTAACACTTATAGCCCTTATGCACAACACTATATCCAAGAAAAATGCACTTTACAGATTTTGGAGAATATTTATCAATTCTAGAGTGACCTAAGGAAGGATAACAAACACAACCAAACACTCTTAGAAAAGAATAATCAGGTATATCATTGTATAAAACTTGAAATGGAGATTTATCATGAAGAATAAGAGTTGGAGTTCTGTTTATGAGATATGTAGCTGCTAAAATAACATCATACCAGTAATCTTTTGGACAAGAGGCATTAAAAAGCAATGTATTACCCATTTCTATAATGTGCCTATGCTTCCTTTCAACAAGACCATTTTGTTGTGGTGTTTGTGGACAAGAAATTCTTAATTGAATACCAGAAGAATCTAGAAAACCTTTAAAAGGACCTTTGACCAATTCACTAGCACCATCAGTTTGAAAAGCTAAAATCTTTGTGTTAAAGAAATTTTCAGTTAAGCTTTTAAAATGTTGAAAGCAATGTAAAGCTTTACTCTTAAGATGCATTGGATAAATCCAATGAAATCTGCTGAAATCATCAATAAAGAGAATGTAATATCTATATCCTTCTAATGAAGGAACAGGAGAAGGACCCCACTCATCACAATGAATCAGTGCAGGTGGAGATGAAGCATGAGATGGAGACAGTGAAAAAGGAAGTCTTTTACTTTTTGCTAATTGACATGGATGACAAATACTTTGACAATTAGAAGACTGAACAATGATGTTTTTATGATTGTGAAGTTGTTGAACTATTTTTGAAGAAGGATGACCTAATCTGCTATGCCAAACTTGAGATGGAGCAACAAGAGAAGAAAAAGCATATTGTAACAGAGGAGTTGAAATTGGATACAGATAATTAACCATCTTACCAATAAGATGCAAAACATTATCAAGTCTAAAGCTTGTTTTTGGTGTATGAATCTGAGCATTACCAATAAGAGAGATAGATAGAGTCTTACCATTTCCAATCATAACAGTATCCTTTCCTTTATAGTTAGAAGTATTTTGTAGCAAAGCCCTATATCCAGTCATATGTGTAGAGGCACCACTGTCAGAAACCCATACAGTATTAGAGGAAGATGGATCATCATGAACATTCAAACTAGTAAAAGCATGCCGAGTAGAACCAGAAGGAGCAGCTGGATCAGCAGAGCAGTTGACTTGAGTATCAGAGTTAACAAAATTTGCTTTAGCTCTATATCCAGATGTAGTACCACCACTTGAATTTCCAGGTGTAGGTGGATGGTATCTAAAAAAACACCTTGTAGCAATATGACCATTCTTCTTAAAAATTTGACAGTACAATTTTGAATAATCCACATAAGGTCTCCTATCAGCATTTCAATTAGATCCATTAGAAGTATTTGAACTTGATCCATGTTGATACTGACAGTTTTTGTAGTTGCTACCATTACCAGTTCTATTGTTACCACCATTCTTTATAGTATTACCATTGTAACCAGTAGAACCATTTCTTACATACAAAGCAGTTAAATTCTGCTCATCATAAACATTGGTAGTTTGATGATGTCTTTCAGCTAAAAATTGTTCATGAGAAAGGAGTTTTGCTTTCAATTCACCAAAAGTATATGGTGTTTCTCTATTTTGTGAAGAGATGACAAACATATCATAATCACTTCCCAATCCATTCAATACAAACATCAATAAATCTGCATCATTAACCTTTTCTCCAATTGCTGCCAAAGAATCAGCAATATTCTTAATCTTCTGAAGGTAAACCACAATAGATTGATTACCTTTCTTGATTCCATGTAATTGAGTTCTAAGCATGTTTTTCCTAGCAAGAAATTGGGTTCTAAAGCTTGTAGCAAGGTATTCCCAAATATCCTTGGATGTTGCAAGACCCATTATCTCACCAGTAACATAACCAAAAAGATCAGTAGATATCAAAACACCTTCAAATTGATTACGCCATAACAAATAGTTTGACCCATCCAATTTCATAGAAACAAAATTTGTGATATTTGTAAAAGGAAGTGAATAAGAAGTACCAGCGGAAGATGACATTGTTGATTCAGTATGATTAACTGTATTGATATTATTGGTGTTGATTGACTTATTGCTGTTGTTGTTATTGCGTCGAGATCTGTTGTTGTTTCGATTTCTGTTGTAAGTATTTCTTCTAGTAGTGACCATAAAAGGATCAAGATGAACCCTAAAATTGATTTGGGAAAATTGTTAAATCTGTATTACCCAAAAGCTGAGCTGAGAAAAATTATTAAGCTTTGATGATGAATGAAAACCAGGATCGTTACTAATCTGATACCATGAGAATTGTTATGTTCTCATGATAATCAAGAAACAAGAATTGTTGCAGAGATGAAAAGAGAAAGAATTATTGTATTTCAGATAATAGAAAAACGTTATCAATTACAGCTCAGTTCAGACATATTTATTACAGATTTTAATACAGCTGTCTTACTCAGACAGGACACAAATATCTGACTAAATAACCAATGATACTCAAGTCAAGACTGACTTGACTTGAGTTGACTAATATTCCTATTACACAATACAATGCTTGGATGTACCTACAAAAATCACCATTTTAATGCAATATGCTTGAATGATGATACAAGGCAAAAGATGTTAAAAGGTCATGACCCAAAAGTAAGAATTGTTATTTGTTATTTACTTTGCAACACAATTGAAACAGCCAGAACTCAGGCCAGAACAAGTAAATGGATAAACAGGAATACGAAGAAGATAACGAATTATTCTAAAAGCAAAACTATGTGAATTTCATAGAGTGGTACCAAAAATCAAACCTAATCTATAAATTAAAGAGATATTTCATAGAATAGAAATTGGTACAACAAGATTGCTAAGAAAAACAACAAATAATAAGTTGGATGTTACAGGCAAACAAGCTCCAAGTCTAGAGTCTTAATATTTTCCCCCACTCTAATCCTTGGGTTCACCGGCACTATTCCAGGACAAATTAGGAAATCAATAAATTAGTAAAAAAAAGTGGTGGTAATTGCACTGATGGGATCCTCGTAGTGACAATGCCATTTTTAGTTGGTAGCCGAATCAGGTTGATTGAACAATAACCTAATCCTTTACCATTGTTCAATTTACTCCTCCATCTCAAAAAATAAAATTTGGCTTAGTGAATACGTATGAGTAAGATTTCACTAGCCCTCTCGCAACGATAAACCTTACATTTGCTTCAATGTTATCTTAAATAGATTTTAGGTTCTGTAATTCGTATAAATACAAATTGTGACTTACAATACAAAACAAATGACTGGTGCCAGATATATGATGAATGCAAGATGAATTGGCCATCCCTTGTTAAAAAAGTATAACACCTCTCCTTTCTTTCTTACCTTTGCCACCCGTACAAAGATAATTACAGTTTGATCGTCATTTGACACTGATTTGGCCAAAACTATAATAAGTTTGTTTCTGACTTTTTGGAGCACTGTACGTTGTAATAAAAATATGAAAACTTACTGTAAACTTCAAAAATAACACAAACGCGTCAGATAGCAGCTATTGATGGCAAGTTGGCATTTTTTAACCGTCTATCTGCATATAATCCATGGATTTTTGTTCAAGAGTGCTTAAGATGGTCATATAGAGACATGCATTAGTGTGCACCCTGTCACTCACTTCATAAGATTCATGTTACACATCTTTTAGCACCGAGGGGAAGCAAAAATCACTATCCCATAGTGACAGGTATGAAGCTTAAGTGGGACTTGAAAAATGCTCTGCAAGAATCACATTAATGTCCAAAAGGAAAAAAAGTGAACGCGGTTTTGTTTTCCTCCATTTACACTCGATTTCTTGGTCCCGTAAATTGATTGATGCTTTATCACAAAACATATATCCACCAGATATGTTATGCTCGGAATGGGAAGATAGGTTGGTGTATACAATCTTGTTCTGCGGGATCTATCGCGTAATCATTTTATCATATGAGAAAGAGATTTTCAACCCGAGTTTATGGGTACAATTGGAAACTGTAGGCAAATTGGAATATTCAGTTCTTGAGTGAAGAATGAAGTTCAATTGGAAACTGTAATGGGTACAACTTTCTACGAATGAAACTAGGAATGTGGATGCTGAGGCTCGCCTCGCTATCTTGTAAAACGGAATGACAAGTGTTGGTAACCCAAAGCATTATGCTTGGATTCAGGTACCTACAAACTCAGCATTGCAGTGAAATTTACTTGAAGGCAAAAGATGTTAAAGGTCATGTGCCCAAAAATCAGAGTAACTATTCAAGTAGGACAGACAGAACAGAATGGATAAAAAGGAATTGAAGATAAGCATTTCCAGAAACAGGGGAAGAAGATAACAGTTCTCCTAAAAACAAAATTGGATTTAATAGGGTGACACCAAAAATCAAACCTATAATTTAAGAGACATTTCCTAGAAATGGAAAATGGTACAAAGAAGATAACAAAGAAAAACAACAAACAACAAGTTGAGGTTTTGGCCAAACCAGCTCCAAAAGTCTTAAATACTTGCCCCCACTCCCATCCCACGTAACCTCATAAAAATCCTGGCTAATACTCCCGCCGTTTCTGGAAAAAAAGTGAAAATATCTCTTTTCCAAAAATAGAGGGAGTATAAATGCTAAAAATTACCAATTCAGAAGTAAAATTTACAAACCCCTAACTAATAAAAGCACTAAAGCCAGGTTTTTCCAATTAGGTTCACCATCTCTTCCATACCAACACTTTTTTTGCAGCACAGATATTTACAACCATTAAGTAGATACATACTCACCATTAACTAAAACCCCAAATTTAGTTCTTTTTCTCTTTATCTTAGGTTCTAGGGTTCTTTGATCTCTCTGCAGAAGAGATGAGGTTCTTAAGCTACCGAAGACATAACACGAGGTACAATATCATTTTTTTTAGAAGGAAAAAAAAAGCATTAAGAAACAAACAAAAGAGAATGGGAGAGACAAAGAGAGAAAGGGTGAGAGACTCCATAATATGAAACTTAACTACTACCAGTCTGTCTCCAAAGTTTCCGAGTTCGGAAAGCCTAGGAAGCTTCATCCATGGTGGTTGGAAGCTCGCCCAATCACCTAAGCTTCCATTTCAAATTCGTTCAATGGGTTCTGTCCGATCCTGAACTGCGAGACGTTCTGAAACATCGGCCAATGACTTGAGGTTACACTTTATTAATGCTTCTACAAAGTAGCAGGTCTCGTCTTTGGTATTCCCTTCAGGCACATCAACCACAAAGGATTCGATCACTAGAGTCCCTGGTCTACCATCAATGATCTCGGGGTGGAGAGTGATTATTGAAGAGTAATTCTGCACAATTAAGTTAAACAAGCAAACAAGGTTAAACTATTTTAGCCTCTATGACATATGTGGAATTAATAAAGACAGCGACAGGCTTTGGAAACATTATACTGAATAAACCCCTAAACCCCATGTAAGCATATTGGGGAATCTCCTAACTTGGGTTTATCTAAACATCATTCACAAGCAATGTTGTTGAAATGGAAGCAAAATATGTCTTTAGGTGGAAATTTAACTTAACCAACCAGAAACAGAAACCTTATCTTGATTGGAGATTCATGTCAATGAAAGCTTCTTATAGTAATCACCACGTGCACAAGATTAGATTCTAACACCACAAGATATGGTGGTTACCAGTTAATTACTGGGCCAGAATTTATTCTACAGGTGACCCTAAGCATACGTCTACTATAATTGTCCATATTTTCTTTCGAAAACTATACCTAAGTTTGGACTAACTCAATTCGCCATAGCCATAAATGTACTCAAGTTACAGAGAAAATAATGGAGGAATCCAATGATCAATAATAGTATTATAGGAATCAGAATTTTCAAAAGAAACAGGAGAAAAAACTGGACATAGTAATCATGCAACAGAACAGACCACACAGAGAGCTGCAACACTAAATTCACTGAACTTCTGAAAACAGTTGTTTCCCAACAAAATCTCTATCATCTTAAGCAAGAAAAAATAAAAACAACAAACAAGACAAGTGATCTTTCAGTTAAGAACATACAATCAACAAACTCTCATAAAACTTGAAAGAAAAACAATGATAAGCTTGAGTTTCGCTAGCATATGGAGAAAATTTTGAATAATGCAAAAACCCCAAAATTTTGTAACAAGTTACACAACACTTGAACTGACATTTGCATTTTGGAAAGCATGGAGAGGCAAAAGAGGGGATCATTTTCGCATTTCAAGAAACAGCAAAGCTCAACTCTCCCCGCCTTTTACCTCAATTACACTAAAGACTGGATGCAAACCATAATCAAAACCAAAATTGCATCACAGCTGCATGCACATCATAAACAGAAATGAAACGAAAAATCGACTTTGGGAAAAGGTTCAATGGATGATACCTGAAGGCGGTGATCACCACCAACAATTCTAATACTGAGGATATGTTCCTCATCATCAAGTAACTCCAATCTTTCAGTACTGGTTGTAGCTGGTAATCCAGATTTAACATTAACTTCTCTAAGACTTCCAATTTCCAAATCACCTTGAACAACACATCTACTGACAAACGGCTTGTATTTCTGCGGCTGATCAAATCTCCTCACCAACGACCATACCTAACCAACCGAAAAAAAAAACAAATTATTCCATCAAATTAATCAAAAAATTCAGATTATTTCAACCAAAACTAACAATCTCCAAACCAAATTAATCATCAATAACAGCTGAGATCACCCTTCTCTGAGCTTCAATTAAAAAAAAAAACACAAAACAGAAAACGAACAGCTTAGATTCAAAATCAAAATCGGAATCATAATTGAAAAGATAAGAAAACAAAAATTAAGTCAAAACAAGCAAAATTGATGAAGAAATTGCAAGATCTATAAAGTGATGATCCTAAAGAAGAAGAAGAGATGGAGATCTTACGAGATGAAGAGGAGCTTTGATGTGTTTAACAAGAGCAGAACTACACTGATTATCTCTCATTTCATCGTGTTTATGATGTCTGTAAATATATTCGTTCTCCATACTACTAATTCCACCATTTCCATTCATCTCTGTTTACTCTTCTTAAAAAATTTCTTCTCAATTCATCAACCAAAACCTATCTTAATTTCGCTTTCACTCTCTGTAAATTTCTACTGCTGCTGTTTGACTTCTTCTTGTTTTTCTCTAGAGAATTCGTTCTGCTGCTGCTGCTGTTTCTTCTTCTTCCACCGGCATCTGCTGTCCAATACCAAAATCCATATCTTTCATTTTCTTTTCTTCTCTGAATGATTTTATTACTATTATTGTAAAGATTTTTTTATTTTATATTAAATATGTGAGAACCTCTTTTGACGATATAGCTCGCCATTTCCTGCACCGTATTATCCAGGAAATGCTCTAACATATGCCATCAGATTTTGGATATAATTACGGTTACACCACCTTTACTTTTGTCGTATTGTGTAGTACTTTTTTACTCTGTACCAACGACATTTTTGACCGCGGTGATTTTATTGAATTGTCTTCTCTTTTAGCAAATGGCCTTTGTCATGACATATAACAGCACGTTCAGATATCAGAAGCAAAAGTCATTTTTAAATTGTGTTTCTGGAAATGTAAAAGTCAGAAGTAAAAGCATTTTACTTCACAAACTAACTTCTGATTTTTTGCAACAAAAAGTCAAAAAAACAACTTCTAAATGTATATCCAAACAACCTGTAAAGTATTAAGTGGAAGCGCTTATAAGTTAGAAGTGCATTTTTATAGTGTTATTATGCATTCGAGTGCATGGTACGCAAGTCTAATTAGCTTCGGAGCTCTTAATCATGATTATCAACAATATAACATATAGTTAAGAAGGTGTTCAGTGGGTAAGAAGGTGTTTGGATAACATAAGTATATGTGCTTCTAATACCAAAAGTTATTCTATGACTTCTGAAGGTAAAAAGGTCATAAATTAATTTGGGTACACAATTTGAAAACTACTTGTTGACTACAGAAAATTTGTTTACTACAGAAAATTTATGGAAAAAAAAATCCCCTATAGTTCTACATATTTAATTTTCAGCCAATTAAGAGATAATTAAAAGCTAAATCTTACTAAAACCCAAAAAAAATTCTACTCCTCAACACAATTATCTCTCATTTTGCTTCTATAAACTATAAATTTCTTTCCATGATTGCATTTTGCTATAAATTTTGTTCCTTTTATTTTTTAATTGTGCTTCCATTTAGTGTTCTATAGGTGGATTAGATTAACTACGCATTTCGTTCCAAAGAAGAAAAAAAACTGGCGCGGCCTTCGGCAGCCTTGAAAATCATTGCCATTCTAGCCCTACCCAAGAAAAAATCTTGGATTCGTCTATACTCCATTCTCACCAGGCTAATCTATCCATGGGAAACAAATACCAAACGTCCAAACCCTTTCTCAACATCTTTTTTTCACGTGAGAATTAAGTGTTTGACCCTCACCTCACTCTTTCTTTCTCTTATGGCCTTGGGCTTAAAGCCCATTTAAAAATTCTTTAACCTATTTTATTAAAATGACCCTTGAAAAAGAAGGAGGGTCATAGGAATAAAGATGTTAAATGATGTTAAAATTTGACATAAACTAAATTTTTGAAGGGTATAATTGTCAAACCAACTTCAATATAACATATCTCACAAATCATACGTATGAATTTGACAAATTTTATATATTTAGAAAGGTTTTTGAAAGATCAATCCAACGAGCGTAAATACAAATATCAAATTATTCATATTTTTAGAAATTTTTATTCGTTAAATGATTTTTATTTTTTCTTATTTTTGTGTAGATATTATTCACAGAATTTTTTTATAGTACAACTATTATTCAAAGTAAATTTTTTTAGTGTGCAGAACGACTTTTTTCGGTGTGCAACTATTATCCACAATGTTTTTCTAGTGTGCAGCTATTATCCACAATGTTAATTAACCTTTCATAATGGTTTATACTATAATATGTACATTAAATAAGTTTATAAAACCGTTTTTCAAAGATGAACAAACACATTGATATGAAGTTGTGTAGAAAATATCCACGAGAATATGTGCAGGAAATATTCATAATTGTTTTCTAGCGTCAAAAGATTAAGACACATGTTTTCTAGCGTCATAAGAATAATTAACTTTTTTTTCACTCAGTTGGTAATAAGAGAGCTGACCAGTTGACCCTATGTGGAAAGGGTATTTTGGTAATAGAGCACTGTTGCTTCTATCCTCTACACTTTTTCTCACCGTTGTCTTACTTCTTCCCCCACTTTCTCGTCTGTCTAATCTGCAACTTGCGAATAAAATAGTCAGTCCAACGTCAATTTCCAGTTGTTATTTTGAACTTAGACAAAAGCATATTCCAGTGATGAAATATACAGTTGTATTAAAAAATTGTAGTAGAATAGTGTATAAAAAACTTATGTATCTTCCTCTTGTTGCACGTGCATTACATGTGTGTATGTTGAAGTTCCCCCAATATCCAATGCCACCGGGAAATCCATAGAAGCATGGATTTTAAAATCGTGCGATTCACGCGCACGACTCGATTCATTTTACTCACATTCGATTTGAATCGCACTTCCAAATCAATCGTTTCTCCTGTAAATCGGTAGTCAACTTACGATTCTTGACTAAAATTCTGAGGTCTGATTTTCAAAAATGAAAACATAAATGTTTCAAACCCATGACCTTCTCATCACATGAGGAGCCTCTAACCAGCGTTCCACTTGATTTTTGTCGATGTTTAATGAACTTTATTAGTATATATAGGAACAATAAACCAAAATTAGGAAAATAATGTATTGTCTCTTAAACGGAAAATGAGTCATTTGTCCAAAATCCATAAAGTGCGGGAGTAATGGACTTGTAAAATATAGGTCTGAGTGAAAAAGGCATAAAAAAATTTAGTCATATATACCCTCTATTTTAAGCTTTATTCTTTATCACATCTTTTTTCTCTCTCATATTTATTATCATTCCCCACTTTAAAATTAATCGCGAGAAAGGTGTCAACTTCCAAAATATAAGTCGGATTTTAATAAAATTTATATTTTTGGAAATGGCTCGAAAATCTCTACAAAACAAGATCCATTGTTGGTATGAAATTCAAAAAAAAAAAAAAAAAAATTAGACCAGGCCGAGGATACATTATGCACCTAGGTACAACCTAGCCAAAATTTATTTCCTATAAAAATATGCATTATGTGCCCAGGTGCATCTTGACAAAAATTTATTTTATTTAAAAATATACATTATGCACCCAGGTGCAACGTGGCCAAAATTTATTTTTTATAAGAATATACATTATGCACACAGGTGCAACCTGGGCAAAACATTTTTCCCATAAGAATCAAAAAAATATACATTATGCACTCGGGTGCAACCATCCAAAACCTGTTTCCCGTCAGAATTATACATTATGTACTCAGGTGCATCTTGTGTACTTCGCGGATAAATCTAGGTTTATCTTAGTAATCACGTGCAATATATTATAAACAACCAAAATTATTAGTTCATGATCTCGAGCAATAAATCCAACACTATTATTATCACATTCACCATTAAAGCATCAACCAAAAACAAGTATTAAAGAAGAAAAATAAAAAGAACGACAAAAATTTCAAAAATATATATATTATGCACTCGGGTGCATCTAGGGCAAAACCGATTTTTCAGTCAGAATATACATTATGCACTCAGGTGCATCTTATATATTTCGTGGATAAATCTAGGTTTAGACTAGTAATCACCTCCAACAACC